>JAUUIK010152026.1:0-12105 GCA_032270385.1 Urticina crassicornis | reverse complement strand
ACATTAGATAGAAACACACACAGATAGAAAAGCTAATAGTTGTAATAATTATTTTACAATGAATATCAGCGATCACTAGTACTGCCGCTACGACATCGTTTATATCGTTTACTATACTATATGTATGGTATATTGATTACCCAGTATTTCTACTTTTCTGTGATTAATACCTGGATTATAGTAAGGTTACTAATGGCAATAAGAGGAATCTTTTTTGGATGAAATAGAATGAAAGACGCCAAAAACAAACAAGATAAAGACCGTTATGAAACGACAACCAAATCCAACATCTGCATGCCGGTATGCCTTATTATGCACATTTCTTCAATTGGCCAAACACACTCCACACAACTATAAGTAATTATTGACACAAAGCTTTAGAGGTTATTTTAATTGAATTTTGCCTAGCAACCAACAGCTTAAATCTTAACCGATAATCTCTATCTGCTAGTACTTTTTGTTGTTGTCTAACTTTAGGATTAGCACAGTAGTGTTTTGTTCTTCTGCTGAATCCTCCTATTCTTTGTCGTCTTTTGAATCGTAAAGTCATTTCAAACAATGATAATTGATGGCATGGTTATTAAGCAGGAAAACTGTGAGTTCTATTTTTAAACAAAATTCAAATAACCGACATGAAAAAGCAAAAACAACCTTTATTTTTAAGCAAGTAGCTGTGCAAGGCATGTTCTTCATTAACTAGTCAGTCCTTGAATTCATTTTTCTTGAAGTTTTGATATAATAAAATGTTTGACTTGACAACTTGCATTGAGCTTTTTCTTGATTGTGTCAACAATCTTGCTGTCACCTGTGTAGGATGATCAACGATCATGATTAAGCCTCGTGTACTTAGTAACCAAGAAATGCTTTCATTTTTGTTCTTTGTTGTACGTCTTCAATAACTCCAGCTCCAGAAGGATGTTCATAGCTTCACTGCAAATGACAATTTTTTCATTTTGAATACAAGTTTGGGATGATACGAAATCTTTTATATATATGATAGGATCTGTTCTGTTTACATTGCTGTCGGTTTGATATTATATATTGATATTCGCACTGAAAAGGCCAGACGGAGCAAGGAAATATTAATCATTTTTAAGTTCATTAGCGCCGTCGGTATAGACATCATGTACAAGACTGAAAAAGGGAGACAGAAAGGAAAGGAAGCGACGAAAGACTGCAGCTCATCTCTTTCTGTCAGCACAAAACGATTCAGTAAAAGCATGGAAGACGTTTCTCTGTTAAAAAAGCGATTAGACTGTGTTCTAGCAAGGCCTGGAAACTCCACAAGGAATTCAAGCTCATCTGCTGTTGTCAAAACACGCCATCTTGGAATGCCTAAGAGTTCCTATGAACAGCGCGGACTGCGTGCATTCGATAATCCATCGATCTTCTCGTCGTGTACTACAAGTGAAAATGATGAATTTTGTAAACTTGCTGGGAGAAGAGAGCTTGCTTCTGGGTCACAGACCAGCCGTAAAAGGTCTTCAAGTTGTTTCTCGACTCCAAACGGCAAGAATAAGGAGGGGAGAGGGAAGCTATTCATGTTCAAGCAAAAAAACAATGGAACTTCTGCATTAAACTTCGCTAGGCTGAGTGTAGACGATGTTCTTCAGATATCACCGTTAAAAGACGAAGATTATCGAGGAAGGATTGTTTTAACTTCAACGAATGACATCTTTTCAAATGAAGAACATTTTCTACCGGGCTTCAAGTTTGCAGACGTCAATATGCATTTGAATTCTTCCTTAGTCAATAAATACAGATTTAGACAGGCTTTCAAAACGAAAGACACTAATAAAGTTAGAGCAAAAAAGCTAGAAATTCGCATGCCTTCTGCAAGCTACGACAGTGACATGAACAGCAATTCTTCTTATAGGCCAAGAAAACCTTACTTTCTTTATCGGCACGCAAAAATGTAAAACAACTTTATATATTTTGATTTAATTGATATGCTTCATTTTCTAAAGCAAAGTCAAAAAAGAAGAGTCAGGGAGGGGAGGTACAGTGGTTTGTTGTCAAATTCTTTAAAACTCAAAGTGATTCATTTCGCGCATGCAATTTTGAAATAGAAAAATTGAGCGATCGAAGGTGGCAGAGTTTCAGTCAAAAGTCCGGCTGAAGGTGTAACTGACTGGATAAAGAGCAGAAAGAAGGTCAATCGACGGAAGAATAAAATTTTAATTTAGTTCATTTTTTATATGAAAACAATCATCTATAATGATTCCAGAATTCAATACAACAATAAAATTAACCTTCAAAACTTTGCTTACATTTATTTAAAGTTATTATTTTGTGTGCTTCATTTATTTGACGTACTTATAGTCGGCGCTCGGACAAGCTTTGACAATCCTTTAACAGTCCTTCAGTTTTCCAAACACGGTAACTTTATGTCAATTTTCTTTACAACAGCACTCGAAGGAGCGGTGACATCCACCAACACGTTATTGAGTGTTTGGTCATTGTTAGACAAGTTAGATGGCTGGTAATCCTCACCTTGGATAAGAATCACATCCGAGACGTCATACTCGGCATCTGGAAGCCATACATTTCGTCCAAAGTACGGCACTTTTGATTGGCTTGTAGTGTTGTGATCGCAGGAGCCATTCGATTCCCTTGGGAATGACGAGAGTTGCGAATCGAAATGTTGTCGGAAAGCGCTCTCCGTTCGGGAATTACTTTTGGCAATATTTTTTATGTTTCCTTGGACGTCCGTTTTGAAGCTCGAATGTTGCTTTTTTGGCCGTTTATTTAGGCTAGCTTTAGAAACCGTAAAATTTTGAGCACCAGAACCCACACAGGAACTCATACTACGTACACTAGGGGTGTAGTTCTGGAGTCGACATCGTATCGGCGGGCTCCTGCCTTGAAAAAATGGGCTTGAAAATCCAAATTTTGGACTTTGAAACTGCGTAGCCTCGTCACGTGTAAAAGACATTTCACTCCTGCATCTGGGCCTCCAGGGGTTTCTTTGCACCCCCCTGGAATGTCTTGTCCTGTGGCTCCAACTGCTCACTTTCGGGGGGAAGCTCCCATCAATGCCATAATTTGAAGACTTGAACATGTGGTTGCTGTTGTGGATCCGTGTTGGCTTGTCTTTTGTATCCTGTCTCTCATGTCGATAATGTTGTTCTGTCTGGGTACAGAGTGACAGTATATCAATTGCTGGCAGGGCGGCCTCCTCACACGTGTTTTCGTCTTCCTCTGGCCATGGTATTGGCGTGCAGGATTTTGCTTTTATCATGGCTTTGGTGATTGGGATAGACATGATCCGCACTGACATAAATTTAACTATAGTTAACAACTTGAAGTTGATTGAACTACACTTTAGCTCCAAGGACAATGTCGCAACTTCTTTGAAGAACAAATTCGACTTTTATATTTGCCAACTTACTAAACACACTCGAAAATTTAAAAATTCAAGTACGATTAAGAGCCACGCGTTCCAAATGTTGTAACTTCCTGTACATAGAAGCAAACTACTATCCACACTCAACAAAGATGTCAGGCGAATATATATATTCAGCTAAATATATTCGTAAATAATACTCCAACACAGTTTGAATTCAATCCTCTGCAATTAGCACCTTCTACTTAATTGTCCTTGTTTTTCCAGAAAATTTAAAGGACGTTTTCCTGACTGGAATTAAATAAGAACAGGCTGCTGAGGCCGTGAAACTTGTAGTACTACGAACTTTTATATTGTTTGGCTGTCCACTGAGTTTTATGGAACCAAATTGTGAATTCTTGATTCAAAAATGCATGGAAGCGAATCAAACGTGAGACAAATTAATCCAGCAAAGCTCCTCGAAGATACTAAAAGCTGAAGAGGCTGTTATGAATGTTATGAATAACTCTCCTTTTTACGGCACTCAATTAACTGTAATTCATCTGAGTCAAAAAGACCTTCACAGACTTTTCGTATATGAATATGGTGTAAATGGCGTTGTAAACGTGACTCCCTTGCTCCAAATCCTTGTTTTTTTCTTCAGTTTCCAAGCAACCTAAGCAAGCGTTTTTTGACCAGTAAATTCCTTTCGCCTATTCCAGACTATGATTGATTCATTCAATGCCACTTCGACACTGATAACATCTGCATTCGGCTATTTACGTCTAGATATAGATCCGTTATATGAGGTTCTTCAGTCAACATCAAAGATTTGCTGCTCAACTCCACAAAGTATTTGCTGCCTCAAGGCCACTCTTGACTCGTTCCACTGAACTGTACAACTGAGTTGCCAAATAACTTGTTATATAAAAGCAATAACTTTAATTCAGTCTTACAACAGGACGAGACCAGCTCTGTTTGTTTACTATAAACACCTCTTCTTTCTAGAACAGGTTCTGATTACGTTTAGCCAGACAGAAAGAAAAGACCAAAGAAGCTTCCGTTGCACAATGAACAATTGTTGGTACTTACATGACTGACGCATCATAATAATGACAATGGTTTATACTTACTGGACCAAGAACATTTGTGGTTGAACGATGCGTGAAAAAGAAAGAAAGGAAGAATGATTGAGTGAGTGAATGAATGATTGATTGAATGAATATGAACGAATAAATGGATCAATAAATGGATGGGTGGATGGGTGGATGGGTGGATGGGTGGATGGGTGGATGGGTGGATGGGTGGATGGGTGGATGGGTGGATGGTAGAGAAGGATGTTAGGGTGGTTCACAGAGTCTTGAATATGGATACATATATAGAGTGAGAAACAGTAAGACGATTATGAACGAAAAAAAAGAGAATAAATTGATGACACAGCCAGCCAGTCTGCAAGAAAAAGTAAAGGGACAACTACTAAAAAGGTAAATGACTGATTGATTGATTGATTGATTGATTGATTGAGTAATCAAAGAGCTATGTGCATATTGAATTTGTGATGGCTGCAGACAAGTCAAGAAGTACAAAATGATGACAATCTGAAGGATAGATGACAGACTGATTTATTTATAGCAAGTAATTGATAAATAGTTGACATTTTCACTTATTTTTGTTTAAACTAATTTGCGCTACCCTTTATATTCAACAAATATGCCGATACTTTTTCAAACACAAAGTTTGTAATATCAATTAATGAAAAAGTTTTTTGTTTGTTGTGTTTAAAAGATTTCTTAAACAAACAGATGCTAGCTTAGTTTGTTTGTATTCATTTGCATTGCCTGTTTGTTCTCAAGCGTGTGACGAAGAACTTTTGGACCTCAACCACGTAACAGATCAGTCATCAAAGGTTACCTAAAAGTATGGTGTATTGAGTTTGCCGTTTTATCTCCCATTGTATGAATGAAAAACACAGAGAAATATCTTTATACAAAAATATATATTCTATGTGATATTGACCTTTTAAATTTCAAAAGAAGTTCACATTAATCAATTTGAGCATTAAGTTAATCCTTTTGGGAATCGATCCCAAACAAAAAATATATGCAAGGTAATCCCAAAAACAATCAACTATTGAACTATTGAACCATTGAAACGCAAAAACAGTTTTCAAATACACTGCCAAAGTTGATTACAATTTAGAATTTGGTATATTAAAACGCGTGAGCGATTGATAAAATACGATTGAAAAACAACTCGAATTGTTTAGAGAAATTGTAAACAAACCCAAGTTAAGAGATGTGTTTTCACAGAGTGGATTGAGGAGGGAGCGCGGTTTTGAAAAGCGTTGACCCTTAGGGCAGTGTTGACGAATCACGTTCACTCAAACTTAGACCATTGTTTATTCTGTATCTCGTAGGAAACCAGTATTTGAGTCGGATAAATATATAACTCCATGAATTCCTGCACACTTACTTCGTGTTTCCCATGGCGTTGTCGTCCTTGAAAAGTAAAATTTTTCACCAGTTCTAAAAGATACCACGAACTAAGGAGGTAGGATATAAAGTATGAATTCTGATACGATTTCAAGTAAGAGACCAGTTGACCAAACAACACACGTACAACAAGCTTTAAGACGACTAAAATACCTCCACACTTCGCTTGCAAGTACACCAAAAGCATCGAACTTGAAGCCATTACAAACGACGACCTCTCCGCCACAAATTAAGGGATTAAATTTTTCAGAGGACGACTTAGAAGAGAATGATTTTGAGGATCAAAACGGTACAGATAAACGGTGCTTTCTGGCTTTAAAACCAGACAATGGGCTCAGAGAAGAAGATTTTAAAAATAAGCGAATTTCTCGACAAAGATGTGGCTGGCGACCAGTCAGGAAAGGCCGTGCACCCTTTACGAGTCCAAGTGCACATTTTCCCCAATCTTTTCACCCTTTATCTACTAGAAAAGAAAGTCCTTGGGACAGAAAAACCAGAGACGGATCCAACCAAAGAAAGATCTCTTTAAACGGCAAAGACAGAAAAGCCAAATCTGCGCCCGCCTCTGGAGGGCTTCCTACGTTAAATCCTGAACAGTTCGACTGTATCCAATGCTTTGCAAATGAGATGGAGCGACTACAACAAAACGATGGCCCGGAATTTAATACCAACATGAAAATTAATCGAGTTACTTTCTCAGCAAGACCAAAGGTGAAAGAAAGACCGGGTAAATACTCACGAGCATCGGCTAAGTTGATAAGCGAAAAGACTTTCAAAATACCACAAACTTTATATGGAGGGTGGGGAGTACGAAGGCAGAGGAATACTAAAGTCTCGCGGAAAAGCCCTCGACACAAAGGCGAGGAGCTGGATGTGACAGCTGAGTTTCAGACATTTAAAATCGAACCTCGCGGTGCTTCCAGGAGTGAACAGGAGTCTCTTTTTCCCCCTCCACCCGCCCCTCCGACACCTGTACGGCAAATCGACATCAAAATGCCCGAGGGGCATTTAGTTCAATTCCGGTTGCAATCAGTTGCATAAATTAAATAAAGTATGAAGGACGACCAGTTGCAAGACTTTCATATGACTTTACATCAACAGTTGTCTAATGAGATTCGACATCTCATCTAAACTGGAAGGAAGGAGAGCGACATGAAACAAAAAAAAAATCCGCCCAGCTAAAATGTAGGTCTAAAACTATGAACGAATAGCGTGTTAACCGGCAGGTGGCAAACTACAATCTACAATATTGAGCAAGTACTGAATATTTTAATGTTTTCGCTCGGCCAACTTTCGCTTCTCAAACGATTCTTTATAACGTAGACTGTGTACAGCCGCCACACATCCCTCCCTCGTGCTGCCGGTAAAAATGTTTTTCCCCGTTTGGGGAGGGGTGAGTAGCAGCTGCGTGCGGTACACAGGCTAAGCTCAGTTTCTGTGGCTTTTATAAGAGTTTGTATGGGGCTTTTTAATAACAGCTTTTTTGGTAAAAATACTTGAATAAAAGAACTGAAACTTACCATGTGTTTTCCTTGGTTTATTGGATATGTTTGTGCGGAATTATAACGGGTAAATAACTCAAAACTCACCTAAATCTGCTAGAAGTTCGTGTAAAAATAGCCAATAAACCAAGGAAGACACATGGTAAGTTTCAGTTCTTTTATTCAAGTACTTTTACCAAAAAAGCTGTTATTAAAAAGCCCCATACAAACTCTTATAAAAGCCACATAAACTGTGCTTGGGCTACCTGTGGTCTGTTAGTCCAGGACATTCAAGTCAACAGTTCTAATGCTTAATCAGTGCTAAAATTTGTGAACATTATTACTATATTCATATAGACTAAACCGTCCTAAATTAGTCAGGAAAATATTTTCATATGATCACAGATATAAATAAAATTTCAACAAGCTTCGATTGTTTGTGTTATGGCCAGCTGCTTGTGTTGGTAGGGGAGGGGAGGGTCTGGACTGAAACCCGCAAAATCACTAATTTTGACTTTTAGAAACTCCAGCAAGGAGCCAATGCCAACAAGCCAAAGTAGCACGCCATGAACAAGGCTAGATTATTTTCCTCCCTCCGTAAAAATCAACTTGGTGAGTTGAGTGTTGTGTATTGTAAATATTGATTGAATGTAGTGTGGAGTGTGTATGGAGTAATTAAAGACACGGCCCCACAAGCTTCTAGCTTTAAACATTACCGTGTATAAATAAAAAGATATATTATTTATTTATTTATTAACGGAAATCCAGGTAGAATAGAAATTTAAGTTGGAGAATCGACGGCCGGAAATTCGTCCCAGTTTTTCGTCTATCAATATAACACAGGAATCCCATCATTAAACACATGTGATCGTGAAGCAGAGAAGCGCATTCCAAACGCATATCATTATCACGCGGAAGCGAAGGAGGATTGCGAAGTGTCAAAGCGTCGCTTAACTCTCTTAAACGACATTAACATCCAAGCCTAATTCTCAAGTCAAGACACTAAAGATTAAACAGACAATACATGTAACTTTGACTTCTAAATGTAAGTATTTATGGCGAAATATTGGATGTTCTTGAATCTTGTTGTGGAAGTTATCACGCGTGATTTGGTTGCATGATTTTGAGATAAGATTTTTGTTTTGTATTATTTTACTTTGTCGTTTTTAAACTGCTTCATGAACACTTAAACTATTGCAGGTTAAGTATTTTTAAACCATTTTAAAATTTCTCTTTCATAATTTTCTTTATAAAGGTTTAATATATATTTGACTTCGTAAATTAAATTATACTTAACTCTTGAAATTCGTCAAAGAAATTAAAAATTTGAAATTAGAAACTTCATTTTATTTGAAGAAGTGTCTCCTTTACATCCTCTGTTTTCATTTCGCAGAGGTTTTGACATTTGCATTTCCGTCTTCATATATAGAGCACTAAAGTGATGACATCATAAAAATAAATTTTCATTGTATCATATTTTTGGTTCATAATTTCGATAGACATTCACAAACGACGTTTACACAGCAAATTTAACGAGAATCTGTCAAATAGCAGCTGAGATATGGCCATTTGAATATATAATTGCCCCATACAAATCACTGTATTTTCGACTCTGTGCTGTTTATCATTTGAGCTGTACATGTAGTTCTTGTTATTGGTCATTCATTCTCAGCATATTTGGTGGTTTACCAGAGAAAAAATATATAGTTTTCTATTTTTGCATATTTAAAAAATAGTGTTTCCCTAGTACATCATTTTTATTTTATTTTACAAATTATGGGAAGCTTGGATGGCATTGCAGTAATAATACACTCGCCCCTCACTGCTGTGGTCCTAATGGGTCGTAGTTTTGATCCTCAGCTCAGGTACTTCATGTGAGTTGAGTTTTTTGTTTCTCTCCCTTGCTTCAAGGGTTTTCCTCTGGGTTCTCCGGTTTTCCTCCCTCCGTAAAAATCAACATTTCAAAATTCCAATTCAATCACAGCTGTCATGACTGCTACCCTCATAAAACAAAGTTGATTTATCTATTATTTATTTATGATATATATATATATAACATAAATTAAAATTACACTGATGAATATAGTTTCCTGCACAGTGATTGGTTTAGAATGTCATTATATTTTCCTATATCCACCGTGCAGTAACTATAGCTCCAGCAAGAGCACTTTCATTTGCTTTTCTTTACTTGTAGTCAGTAAATTTTTACTAGACTTTGTCTTGTTAAATATTCACCAATATTGGTATTTTTTTAGGTTTTCGCATGAATTAGACTTTTTAAAACATTTTATGGTTTACATGCATATATGTTGATTGACGTTTTGGCTATTTAGTGAAGCCTTCATCAGAATGATAGTAGACCTTGGTGTGATGCTGTTTAAATAGTGGTGAACAGTGATTCAGAAGCATCCAGTGCGGTAAATGTCTATTGTTCTCTATTAACAATGTCTGAACAAGGGTGCTGATTAATTGAAAATGCTGTCTTGTTATGATTGAGAAGTCTTGTCCAAGTAGTGCCTAGTGCCTTCTCTTGCATCTTGTCCAAGTAGAACTATTCCTAAATTTCAAGATTTTTAATTTGCTATGAAAATTTCAAAACCTCAGAAGACAATTTTCTCAACCAACATTTTGCACCAATTTTGAGGTAGTCATGCCTATTGGCTGTTGTAACGTGCTAGAGGTACTGTTGCAATAACTCTTA
Source organism: Urticina crassicornis (assembly GCA_032270385.1). Taxonomy (NCBI): domain Eukaryota; kingdom Metazoa; phylum Cnidaria; class Anthozoa; order Actiniaria; family Actiniidae; genus Urticina; species Urticina crassicornis. Next base: position 2,106 of record JAUUIK010152026.1, on the reverse strand, counting down.
ACTATACAGTTTCCATTCAGTATGCTATATTAAGGTATACCTATAAGTTGAGAGTCATTTGGATAGCAATCCTCAATAAGCTGACCTCCTTCAGTCGAGGCACCACAGTCAAAGTGTGTGCTAACAGACAAAATCAAAACAGTTAGATGATCCAAAATTCTCATGTCCTGGTGAGTCAAATAATCAATTAGTGCATTTAATTTATTGTCAAATTGAATTTTTAATTGAAATTTTAGTGGAGGTCTAAAAATATTTGAATTCTTTAAGGACATTTGAATTATATTTTTATTTAGAAAATATCTGAAGAAGAAAATATTTTGCTGTCTTTATTCGCTTAGTGCTGGAAATCCATTTACCTAGATAATTATTATAATATTGTGTGTGTTTATATCACTTTATTTTCCCTGTTATTTTTATTGCCAGCCAGTGTGTATTTAATTATAATCTAGTACCCCATTGAGTGTTGTATTTGGATGCCTTGAATTTTTCCTCCTATTCACTGAACTAATTCTGGATATTACCTCCATTTACAGGCCTAAAAAGTGGTTGTCTTCAAATTATTCATTCAAAAATAATTCCCATTTTCTCAAGTAAAAATTCAAGAGAGAAGCAGTGGAAGGTTGGCCTTAAAAGTTGAGTAAAACTACAATAGCCTGACCAAAGTACAATTATATACACAAGTTGTATGTATGCTGTGTAGGTCTTAATTTTACCAACAAGAAAGGAAAAGCAAAGGTTCAAGAAAGGAAAAGCAAAGGTTCAAGGGAAGAAAAGAAAGGAAAAGAAAAGAAAACCAAGGGAAAGGACAGACAAAGGACAGAATATCCATCCACTTTTAAAGCAGCTTCATATTAAACTTAAAGATTTCACAAAGCACAAGATAGCAAATAAGTATTTAAAATAGTTTAACAGCTGTCAGGTGGTTAAGCTTAGTTGTTCACTTAATATTTATTGAATTTACATTGTATATCTTTTTTCATACTTCATCTCATTTTCAATATGTCTCTCATTGGTCAATATCCATGTGACAATCAGTCCATTCCTCCCAGTTACATTTCTTTCACAACAGGATCTATTTTCATCCCACTAACTGTCATAACAGTGATTGGTAACATACTGGTATTATTGGCCATCTTCATTGACCCGTACCGTGAACTGAAATCACCTTTTAACTACTTTGTTGCCAATCTAGCTGTAGCAGACTTGTTAGTTGGTGTGCTTGTTGATCCGTTGGGAATAGCCTATCACTATAGTGAAGGCTTGAATGGCAGATACCCTGCCAGCTTAAACTATATCCATGTGCCTTATTTCATGGCTAGTACAACGTCTGTCTTAAGCCTTGCTGCTCTTACCTTTGATAGATATCTTGCAATCACTTCACCGATGTCCTACAGGACAAAACTCAATCCTAAAAGAGCAGCATTTGCTTCTATTGCAATCTGGATTTTCTCTTTAGGATTTTCATTCTTGTATCTTGTAACTGGTTACTTGTTGTTCTCCTTCATTTTCATGCATACAATAATCCTGTTTTCTCTCTTTGTAATGCTCTTTACTTACCAGCGCATTTTCAAAGTCTTTAGAACCCAAGTTGAACAGTGGGATAATATGAGTGATACTAAAAATGAAGACAACTTTGCAAAACGACAAGCAGTCAGATGGGAACAAAAAGTCACCAAAACCTTCTTACTGATGCTTGTGTTTTTCCTAAGCTGTTACTTGCCAGCAATTATCTGTGTTTACATCACAAACCTGTGCAGTACTTGTAGTTGTGTTTTAATCCACTGGGCAAGAGACATTCATTTTGTGCTCATTCTTTCTAATTCCAGTGTCAATCCCTTCCTTTATGCAGTTAGATTTGAGAATTTCAGAAAAGCTTTCAAGAAAATCTTACAGTGCGCATGTTTAAGGGACAGGATCCAGTCATTTAGATTGGAATTCTTTAATTCATCTACAGCAGAAACCTCATCCGATACGGCCCCAAAAGTTTCCCAAAGTGAATAACTTGGCTGTTGCAGCCTAAGTTGGTATAGTCTGCATACATTCTTTGTCCCCCTCGCATTTCTCCCCGGGGGGGGGGGGGGGGGGGGGGAGCCGTGGTAAGACCAG
>JAUUIK010151804.1:0-12111 GCA_032270385.1 Urticina crassicornis | reverse complement strand
AATAAGGAAGCGTATGCTTTCGGAGCTGGTGGGAAAGGCAATTTTCTTTTGTTGTTGTTGAACACTTTGAGAGAAAAAGTAAAAAAAACCCGAAATTCTTGCTAAAGAACTGTTATGCGACGCCATTTTGAATCACACAGGAAGCCCGACAACGACCACAGGAAGCTCAAAATTTTAAGCGCGCGCTCTTAAATGACATAGTACTGAATCTTTTTACTGAAAGAAAAAGGCTGAAGACTGGCGACGAACTGAATCACGTACGGCCTGTCTGTGAACGGGGACGTACTGAGCATGTCTAAGGTGTTGACGATTACCTACGAGGTACGGTTTCATAGTTCTGAACTGGTATATTGCCCGTCAAACAACAATTTGAGTCCCGGATGTACCGGAAGTGACGTCTATTGATAGTAAAGAATTGAAGTGAGCATTTCTTGTTCGAGTCATGTAGCAAATGTAGTAACATTATTTATCATATACGTACCGAGCTTTACTGGCTGAAAACCTGTTTAAAATATTTTCGTTCGTTTACTCTTCCCAACCTATCGGATTGTGGGTATCGTTTCTTCACGCATGAGAAAAACGATACGTCCAATCAGAAGCTATTTCATGTGTGATAAAATGGCTTCTATTTAATGAATTGAGAAATCTCGGTAGGTATATAATAAACAGAAAACAGCATGGAAAGTGCTTTGTACAATTTTTATTCACTCGTTTCGTATCTTCACAACTCGTGAATAAAAGCCGTACGCTCGCACTTTCCATGAAGAAATCTCTAAAAGTGTATGGAATGACTGCATTTGGTTTCATCCGAAAACTACAATACCGTAAGGTATATATCAAGTATCTTTACATATTAAATTACGTAAAAATTATATAAGAATATAGAATATGTTTTCAAATGAAATCAAAAAGTTTTGCATTGTCTTCAAAACATCTAATGACCTTTATGATGAATTGTTTTCTTCGTTTTAACAGGCAAGACCTCTATATTTTTACATTTGTGTGCAAGTACCAGTACTTTCCGTGCAGCTTTGTATTTATGATCCTGCAATCAACAGGGTTATAAACTCTTACCAAATGCAGCCATTAGATGCAGCAAAGGTTTACTGGAGGCATCCGGTCTTTCACTTTCCGAAGCATTTTATGTATTATTATGAGGTGAATTACTACGACATGAATTATGGTCATCACATTTTTAACAACTTCAACGAAAAACGGAAAATGGATCAGCTGAGAAGCGATTACACTGTATTTCGCTTTTCAAATTATCGAAATGATTTAGTCACGGGACCTTTCAGGTTTGCTAAAAATGTTTACTCGCAGCTGTGTAATGGCAAGTTTACGTTACAAGAATCTTTGGAGGAGTATGATGAAATTCGTTTTGGATACAAAACTTTCCCATTTAATCACAGAGACGAAGTGGCCAACTGGATACAACAGGAATTGAAAAAACGAGAATCCTCAGTTTTCAGTGCAGTGTTTTTTGCCCATGTTATCAACCATTTTGATAAAAGGCTCCTACACAAGACTAAAGATAACAGTCCACTATTGAAAGAACTGATTCAAGACGTTTATGCACTGCAAATGTTAAGCCACTTGCGTCAGTGCAAGAGGAAGGAACTACATCAATTAGTACCTGACGTTCAATATGTTGTTGCGTTTCTTTTATGTAGATTAAAAGGCGGAACATCTCTAGAAATGTTTGTTCAATTTTGTTTCATTTTCGGCGTGAGTTTTCTGAAAAGCTTTCATGAAAATGTCAAGTGGTCCGATCGGGAAGATAATCTAAAGCAAACAGATGAGGTTTATGCCGTTCTTAATGGTATGAATTCTGAAGATAGAAATCGAGTCTTAGACTTTATGGTGAAGAGAGCTCCATCCATCTCATTCACGTGGAGGCTATATCATGGTCTTCATAATGTGTTTCCATCCTACGTCGATTCAAACTTTGAAATTTTTCAAAACACCTGTCAAAACCTTTTGACTTCAAGAAAAAAAGGAAAGATACTGGCTATCTTTGACAAAGAATCATGGCAAGCTATTCCAGAGAAGTTCAAAGCAGATTTTGTTCAACCGTTTCTTGAAGTTCTCTTCAACCAAGTAAAAAGAAAAGGAAATCTTAATGCTGAGGAAGAAGATGCTGTAATATCCTTTTTCACAGATGAAATAGTGTTGTCAAATGCAAATGCAAGAATGAGATTCGTAGAAGCATGCAAGTCCCCACACATGCAGAAAGTTGTTGTTATCGTCCTGCAAAACCCAAACAGTTCAAAATACTGGATCGAGACAAAACAAGATACCAAATCAGAGGTTTACGGCTGTCTCATAAGAGATGCGTTCTCACCTCGCAATAAAACAGATTCAGAAAAAAAGAGCCAAGTGTTATGTGTGTTTCGGGCCCTTACTGAGATATTTCTTGCATTAGACGTATGCCCTTGTGCTAACATGAAAGACGAAGTAGCAGAAAAGTGCTACACAGTCCTGGACTCAATGGAACTTATTGCCATAACAGAAGAGTTTGAAAGTATGGAAGCTCTACACTCCGAAGTTCTAAATATCTATTTTGTTTGCCTGAGACGCTGCATCGACAGAGAAATCAAAAGAGACCACCACCATGTTAACATCATTGAATTATTGAAAATGCTGTCGACTGAAGACGAGAGACACAAGAACAAATCTGTAAGGTAATTTGGGTGATATTGATTTGGTTGATGTTGCAATTAGCCAGATTGTTAGCATTCTTATAATTTTTTTGATACTCAATCAAACAGCTAGAGTCATTTCAATAAACCTGGGCATTACTTAAGTAGTTAGTGTTTATTAGATGCAAAGGAACTAAAGGAGGCAAAACATTTACCGTCTAATATTTTTTTTAAATTAAATTTATTAGTTATTTTAATTATTGTCTTTTTATTATTGTCTATAAATCTTTGTTTACGAATATTTAGCTAGGATGCACTTGGAGCTCACCTCTGTTGTACGTCCCCTCTCAGTGATATTTTTTCGTTCCTATATTTTCAATAAATAATCCAATGTTATTCGTATATACTATAATACTGTTCGCCCGAAAACAAAGTGAGTACAATGATTAATGATACTCGGTCCGTAAATTTGACATGTTTTCAATAAAATATGAATTGTTATCTAGAGTAAAGTTCAACCAGGAATTACGTATACATAGATTACACAGTTTATAGATAACTGAGAAAAGGACCATGGGTAAAAGCACGTGTTAAGTGCATTTCCGTATCTAACATTTACGTTTATCATGAAAAGAGCTATCAATAGAACCAGTCACATTCTTGGCGAAGTTGTTATAAAATATATATTATTAACAGTATGCTCAATTTCCCACAGCAGTAGATATAACCATACTATGTTTTAATGATGTTTTGATTATATAGATATTCAGTTATTTACTGTATGAGCGCGAGGATCGGATAGGGAGATGTTCGTAGAGTTTTTTGCATTTGTATTGACCGAGCAGGATCCATACGTACGCAAAAAAAAAAACGTGTGAGACCAATATTGCCCAATCCGTACCAAACAAGCTTTCTCAACAAGACGTAATAACAGAAAAATAACTTTTGAACTTCAATTCGCACTAATGTTTCTAGTAACTGCGAGGCCATTATGACAATATAATTAGGTAGATATTCTAAACCAATCAAATGACAGAAATCTCCACCTATGTAGCCACATGACCGATTGGTATCATCTTATCCTTTTATTTTAGAATAACAAACGAAATACTCCTTTCTCTTTGTAATGAAACAAAGGCACTCGATGAAACTGGAAAGATTTTGCAGCAAGACTTTCTAAATGTTTTTGAAGGAGTTTTTACAAACATGAACCTATGGTCGGTACTTACAGACGTTATCTCGCAGTGGCAGGAATGTGAACACCTCCCGCAATTAGAGGTTCTTCATCAGGCGATTATGTTTTTTGAAAATGCACTCGAAGGAAAAGATATCAAGATCAAAGAGCTGAGAAGCACAACGAACGAATCCCAAAGAGCTCTCCTCGAAAAAATGCATGCATTCTTTACTGGAAACCAAGGTCATTTGGGAGACCTTATGTCATCTTGCATCAATGAAGAAACAGACGTCTATCAGGAGTTGGAACAGAAGCTGCATTTTCTTAATTTGATTAAGAAAATAACAAATAACATTGTAGTTGTTACAGATATAGAGGACGTTTTTCAAGACATAACAAGTAAGAAGAACAATTATCATGAGATGAGTCTACGAGATGTACTAGATGACTATTGGTGCTGCACAGCATCTATTTTGGGACTTAAAAATCAACTGAGTGATTTGGAACAGTTCCGAGTCTTGTACAACGCAGCTCAAGCCAGATTAGAGGACAACTTTCCCACTTATCACGTTGGAGCTGGAACAGAAATCCAGCATTCTTGCTTACACAATGTAATGAAGATTTTAACGCAGGATGGAATTTCGTATCTGAAAGAAATATGTGAAATCCTTTTCACAGATGCAGGTGCAATGCCAGTAATTGACGCACAACGTATCCTAAGAGGTGTTACAAATTTGAAAAAGGAGTTGGATTACATTTGTACCGTCTTTGATGACTTAGAGATTGAAAATGATGCCGAAGTCTTATTGGAAAGATTTCTTAGGTTCACAGAAATTCACAAGAATGTCACGGTGCTCAATAAAGTCTTGAAGAGCCTAGGACTTTCGTTTCGGGGTAATGATGTGAGTGATTTTTCAACGAAAACTCTAGAAGATTACGAAGATCTGAATGAACTGTATGAAGCGACCGAGAGCGTAGCGCACATAGAAGAACCATTGCATGGAGCGTACGGGGACGTCATTAAAGAGCTTTCTGAATCAACAGAGCTAATAAAACTACTACAAGAAACAGCCGATGATGATGTACGCAATTTGATTGATGCAGTTGAAGAACACTCGGACAGTACGGTGGCCGCAAAAGAGGTTTCTGACTTTATTGAAATCCATAAGTTTCTGTCACCAGTTTTAACAGCTGAACCTAGCGATTTCTTTAACGTTCTGAAAGAACGTCTTCATACTCTTAACAAGGATGCAGCAACCGGAATCGCCGCTCGGATAAAAGCCAGTGGCAACAATGCTCACAGTTTGAGAAATGTGTACAAGAATGTGGCAAATCGCGGTGAAATGACAAAAGAGGTCGTGAGTAAAGCACTCAAAAGAGGAAAATACAAGATTATTTCCAAAAAAAAGAATGACGAAGATGATCATTCAGTCGCTCATGAAAGTAGCGAAGAAGTGTGGGAGTACAGCTTGAGTTATTCTGAAGAGCAGGATGATGATGATGATAATGATGAAGAAAATGAGGAAGGCATTATACACGACATGGAAAAACTACAAGACTTGAAAAGTCGAGCTTTGCTCATCGTAAACACAGAAAGAAAGCAACAGAGTAGAACCGATGACAATGTTGATTTTCCAACTTTTATCAGGCAAATCGACTTGCTTAATGAGATTGTCATCACTGGTGAGGAGCTTCGAAGTTCTGGACATCCAGAATATCAAAGTTACTGGCATGAATGTGATTCATTGGAAGACATCCAAGACATATGTAAAGACTTAAAAGAAGACTTTCAAACGTGGGAAGAAACAGTTAGATCTGCGAGAAATTCGAACTTCTATTTAAACTTTTTCCACACAAAGCAGTTGTGGTTTTTGAAAGAATTCTTTAATGGTTCTGCTACTGTTACAAAAGAGGCGTTCTCACTTCTACGATTTGTGGATGGCTCTATCACGATGGAAAACGTGAATACCTTTCAAAAAGGCTGCAAATTCATTCCCGAGGTAACATACGAGCAGCAGTTTAACCAGATTGCCAAGCGACTGGGAAAATGTTTCAGTAGCAGCTCACACAACCAAAGTCAAACTGCAGAAGAAGGAATAAAAAGAGGGTTATCTGTAGTTATTCTTGACAAGGATAGCAAAAAAACAGCCTCTGCAGTCATGCACTTTTTTGAGAATTCGTCTCCACAGCCAAGCAGGATTTTATTTTGTCACAACAACTCGACCTGGTATGAAATAGAACTTTTCCTCTGGCGGTGTTTTACAGACAGCTCCAACAGCAACAGCCCTTACTGTCTTGCCAACGTTGAAAACCTCACAACTGATCTGCAATTCCAGCTTATCGATTCCATAAGAGAATTCCAAAACAAACAAGCAAACTACTGGTTGGTTCTCATTTGTCGGGGAGGACAACACCATCACATTGTCAACCAGTTTCGGGAGTGTGCGAAGAAAATACAAGGAATGACAGATGTTCAGCTAAAGAAATCTTTTCGTCGCTTATTTCCAGAAGTAACTATGGTAACCTCAGATCTTCCTGGCCTTGGAAAGACCGAACATATTCATCGAAGAGCAGCAGAAAAGCGAAGAAGAATCGTTTGTTTTCCAATAAATGGTCCAGTATCGCGTGAAAAGTTGGTGCATCGTTTATCACACCTTCAGCTCGATGAAACAAGCCTTCTTCACATTGATATATCTGAAGTAGACGATCCTTTTTTGGTAGACAACTTTCTTTTTGAGCTGATTGTATTTGGGATGGTTTCATCTGGAACAATGCTGGTCCACCTTCCAACACACTTTATTGCTATCGAGTTAGCGAATACATTGCACCACAGTTTAAGAGATTCCCTAACCGTAATAAAGTGTTTTCATCGTATTCATGAAGAATGGAGCTTCCAGAACTTTGTGTGTAGCCAAGAAAATGAAAGCGCAATCCAAGTGGTGTGCCAATACCTAAATGCTTATGAAAAACAAAGTCTCGAGAAAGATAGCCTAACTTTAAAAGACCTTAAAGAAGCAGCCCCCATAAACGAAAAAGAATGTAGAAACCTGGTTTCAAAATACTTCACTTGGAGTGGCGAGTTTTCGTTTAATGTGATTGAAACATTTTTGAATGTTTTAGCGACTCAGTTAAGGAAATTCTCCGCAAGTCCATTCTTTCGTCCTGAAAATTTAAAGGGAGCTTTGAAAGACGCAAGTGACGTTCGAGTAAGATTGTTTGAAGCCCTTAAGAACGTATCTGTTGAGTTTGCAACTAGGTCAGTTGGAGCCTGTAAAGAGGTACAAACATCAGCTTTATTGGAAAGCGACTTTCATGTTAGGTTTTTTCTTTCGACAAGCCACAAAGGAAAAACGGCAAATAAAATGGTTGACAGGGTCAAGGGAATGGTTAAATGGGCAGATGAAAATCATCTGGTTGTGATGTTCCAGGAAGCCTACTCTGTTTCGGCACTATTCCGAGAGCTGGACAGGGTTCCTGATCAAGTAATAGCCCTTTTTGAGAGTCAAAACGACCCTTTGAGGGATCTGGAAGTCCTTGATGAAAAGGAGCTGAAGGAGAAGTTGAAGAGAATTCTATTTGCTGATACAAAAAATCAATCCAAAGATTTTGATAGCCACAGCTACGTTCTCACTCCTGACAATATCTTGAAGATGGTCCTGATTATCCAACGTATACGCGCAGGGGTTCCTGTGATTGTAATGGGCGAGACAGGATGTGGAAAAACAAGTCTAGTACGCTATCTTGCAAACAGCTGTGGCGTTCCAATTGCTGTACTAAACTTTCATGCAGGAATCTATGAGAAAGACATCGTGGAGTTCACACAGAAGCAAATAAAACAGGCAGAGGAAAATATGGAAAAACAAGTGTGGGTCTTCTTTGACGAAATCAATACATGTGACTATCTTGGTCTTATTAATGACATAATCTGCCACAGAAGTCTAAACGGAAAGGAACTCCCTCCTAATCTTGTCTTCATTGCAGCTTGCAATCCCTACTGTCTTAGACCAACTAACAGCATTATCACAGCAGGACTAAGTGGAAAAAGCCTTACAGATGAGTATTCGAAGCTTGTGTATAGAGTGAAACCCCTTCCAGAGACCATGATGGATTACGTGTGGGATTACGGATCTCTCGATCCAAACGATGAGCGAGCTTATATCGAGCGCATGGTGGACGAACTCGGAAGCAGTGATTCTAAATTAGTTGTTGATCTCCTTGCAGCATCGCAAGCCTATATCAGACAAGTAGAAGGAAATCCTTATTGTGTAAGCCTTCGGGATGTTCGTCGATGCATTCTTCTTGCTAAATGGTTCACGAAAATGATTAAACTTCGTCCTGTTTTAGATGAAACCAAACTTAGCAAAAAGATGATATATATATTCAGAGAAGCGCAAGATCATGATGTCGAAGACAGGTCCATCATTTTGGCTTTGGCCCACTCGTATCAGTCTCGTATTCCTTCGAGTGACAAGAGGAAAGAATATCGACTAAAGCTTGAAAAGGTGTATACAAAGTATATAAAAATAATTTCAGCTGGTGACCTGGAGGTAATCATTCGGGCTGAGCAGGAAGAATATCTTGCTAGGATGGAGCTTCCAGAAGGTACAGCTCGAAATACTGCTCTAAGAGAGAACGTCTTTGTTATTCTGGTGTGCATTCTAAACAAACTTCCTGTCTTTGTGGTTGGTAAACCTGGCTGCAGCAAATCACTGTCCATGCAAGTCATCAGAAGCAATCTTCGTGGAAAAGACTCAAAAGATGAGTTTTTCAAAATGCTGCCACAGCTTCTTGTTGTGTCGTATCAGGGGTCTGAGTCTTCGACTTCTGAAGGAATCAACAAGGTAATTTTATAATAGGTAATATTTTAAACATTTGAAAATGTGTGGCTGCATATAATGGTATATCAAGTTTAAAACAATTTTTTTATAAGCATATAAACTCTGCATATTCGAGGAAGTAGTATAAAACAAAAGTGTCAATTCATTGAACCATAGAATCAGTAACATGTTTTTGTTTTCGATTAACGGGCCAGATTCATCTCAGCCGAATACAGACATGATTACTTAAATAAGCAAGTGAATATTTTTTTTATCAGTACAATGTATCTTTGACAAGTCAACAACAGGTTTAGGCAATGTTACCTGCAACAGTAAACATATGCATATGTGTATAAATTGTAAACCTAAAGACTATTTAAATGGAGTTGGCTATTTTTAGGTATTTCATAAAGCTCAAAAGTATAAAGAGCACATTAAACAAAATGAATCCATTCCTGTTGTACTGCTTGATGAAGTTGGCTTGGCAGAAATATCAAAGTATAATCCATTGAAAGTACTTCATCGTCTCCTGGAACCAGAGGAACAAGAGCTGCCCGATGTGGCCGTCGTGGGAATTTCAAACTGGGCTCTAGATGCAGCGAAAATGAATCGGGCTATTCATCTTTCAAGGCCTGAACCGACGTATGAAGATTTAAAAGAAACTGGATTGTCTATTCTTGAAGCGCAGCTAGGTACTTCGGAGGATATGGCTTCAAAAGAGAACGCTCTAGAAGGTTATACAAATATTATTGAACTAATGCAATCATACACAAAAACATATTAAACTGTGCTAGATTGAGATTGTTATTAACTGATAATCGAAGAAAAGTCACAAAGTATTTTATAAATAGCAAATATCCTTATCAAAATAACTTAATACAAAAAAAATATAGGACGTATATATAGCAGTATCATCGCTCAGTTGTACCGTTTGGGAATCTGCCGACGTAATGAAATACACACTCATATCAGCCAGTATTCTTTGATTGGAAAACAGAAAAATAAAATTACCCTCTTAAAGACAAAATAAAAAATTACTAAATTATTCCATTTTATCTACAGTTTTAACTGAAGAAACGCTTGGCTGCTTAGCTCAGTCGTATTTTGATTATCAGAAGGAGCAGATACATGACAATTTCCATGGCTTGAGGGATTACTACTCTTTGATAAAGTGTCTGAGCCGGTCTCTGTTGACAGCTACCGAGGTAATTACATTTTTACACAGCTTCTATAATATCATTTAATTCAAAAAAACTTTGTTTTATTAATACATGAACAAAGCCATTATAAAATAACTACCATCCATTCTTGATCTCTCCCTCCTTCCCTCGTATCCTTCCTTCCGTTTTATCTTTCCTTTTTCATACTTTACTCTTTCCCCCGTTGCCTCCCTCCCTTTTCATGAAAGGCCTTTCTTTTACAAGGGTAACACGTAATAGCTAATAGTTAATAAACTTGTGGCCCTGATCGAATTGGAATTTAGGAATGTTGAATTTTGTGGAGGGAGGGAAACCGAGAAAATTCCTTCTGTCGTTGGCTTAAAAGTCATTGGTTACGAACATTCTTCTTCATTCATAAAACTAATTATCCTATAAACATTACATCTCAGCCAATCAGGGCACACCATTGCAATGAAATACAGAGCGGTATGTCATAGTTTTTCTAGGAGATACAGAGCGGTATTCCATAGTTTGTAGAAGCCAATCAAAATGCTGTAAAAATGTTTCCCGCCCTTTTTCCTAGATGCGCGCGAAGCGGCCGCCACAATACAAATATTTGCATAAAATAATATTTGTTTTTTCAAAGCAGAATTTTATGAAAATGGCTTCACGAACGCAAGCAAACGTCATTGTTGATCACTTATTTATAGGAAGGCTCGTCGTATACCAAATAATATATTTTTTTCGTGAAATATTCACCCGTAGTCCATAGAAAACCATGAAATAACCAGTAAATATTGGATAATGTAATATTTCATCATTAGACTTCATCATTGCCGAAATGTCCATAATACAATAATGTAATTCAATACATTTGAACACCAGAGACAAAACTGTAACGAACGTATTTTATGATTTAGAACTCTGGGTCTTCGTGTAGTACGTTTCGAGCAATGCAAAGAAACTTTGGTGGCCTGCCAATCAGTGACAAGACAATCGAAGATATCTTTATTGAAAATTCTAAATCACTACCCTCGCATGGCAGTTTAGAAAAGAGACAACAATTTTCTGTTACTGACCTCATTTCTGATAATCTGAGGGACCCATATGCACGACATTTGATGCTAATCACAAGCGGAGACTCAGCGCTTGGTATAATTGACCAGACTTTGTTTGACTTGAGCAAAGAGAAAACAATTATCTATGGAAGCAAATTCGAAGAAGACATTTCCGAAGACTACAGCTACAGAATACTAAGCCGCATTATTCTCCACATGGAACGTGACTGTGTGTTAGTTTTAAGAGATCTGGAGAGTGTTTATGGAAGTCTGTATGACATGCTGAACCAAAACTACGTCGTGGTGGGGAAGAAGAAGAACTGTCGTGTTGCTCTTGGACCATACAGTAACCCAATGTGCCAGGTTGGTCCACAGACCTTTAACTATAAGTATCTTTGTTAAGCCTTGTTTCCACAAAAAATCATAAGAGTCGGTTAGCTTGATTAGCCTTGCATTATATGGAAACGCCATACCTTACTGCTCTTGTGACTCTTGCAATACATCGGTATCGCATGAGATGAAAGTAAAGATTCTTGTAATGCTTGGATATTTTTTTGGAAACTGGTTTTATAAACTATATTATTACGTAAAGCCTAAACTAAAGTGTGATTTTCTATTTTGTAAAAAAGTATGATCAAATATGGGCGGTAAGCCTTCTTTTCTTGTAATACTTTTTTTATAATACAGGCATAAGAGGAACTTCAGAAGTTTTTTTTTTGACGGGAAATTATGTATTATGAGTTTCCTTAATTTGATCGTATTTTAATTTGATCGTATGGAAAATGGTAATGGAAAAGCTATTTTTCGTTTGGAACGAATTCCTTATAAATATGTTTTTTTGAACAGCTATATATTATAATAATGTAAATCATGCCATATTACATTTATTTCTAGGTCCACGATGGATTCCGCTGTATTGTGTTAGTTGACGAGGACAAGGTTGACTACACCGACCCTCCATTCTTAAATCGGTTTGAGAAACAGCTTCTTCGTTACACAGATGTTTTGAGCGACAACGAGAATGCAGTAATCACCAAACTAAAGTCTTGGATCAAAAAGTTCTGCAGTATCGAGAACACAGACTTCAATGAACGAGATGTTTTCCTTGGATTTCACGAGGACACCCTTGCATCGTTGGTCCTTCTTCTCAGACAGAGTAGTGTGCCAAAGAGTGACCTGCTTCAAATGTGTAAGAACGAGCTTATGTCAATTGCGACGCCCGATGGAGTTCTTCGAAGCCTACGTTCAGATATGTACAAA
>JAUUIK010151803.1:3489-22848 GCA_032270385.1 Urticina crassicornis | reverse complement strand
TGTTACCCATTATAACACAAAAACATAGTTGGCTTTATGTACAGTGTATAAGGCGCATCTCAAATATACCCCTAAATTTACATGTAGGAATAGATTGTATGATCGAAACTCATACCTCTCATCATAAACAAGGGTTCAGCATATAATAATACATATATTAGAATATAGACAAAGATTTACAAGAATTATCATAAATACCAGACTGCTAAGTCATAGATGTACATATGAAGACAGCTGGGTTGGTTTGTGCTGTTGTCTTGCATTATCTCTTGTTGCTGTTGTCTAGCATTCTCTCTTGTCGCTGTTGACTTGTCGTATCTCTTGTTACTGTGGTCCAGGTTGATTAGTTTTAGACGCCGAGCTAGGTTTGTAGTTAATCTTTATCTTTATCTGATGGGTTTTTCTTTACATGTACTTCCTGCCTCAAAAGTCAATGTTTTCTTAATGTAATACATGTACATTCTCTGGGTTTGAGAATTGTGTCCTTTCCTTGTACATTGTAGCAAAACATTTAATTAAAATTTTTATATATCATTTATCACAAATATTATGTTCAATTTTATATACATTTTATCAATTTTATCAAGTTTGTATCAATTTATTAACAGTGTCATGTTTTTGTTGGTTTTTTTCTTGTCTTCCACAGGAAGTTGGTCTCGGCAACTACAATGACTTTAGCTCAATCAGTGATGATAATCTAATGTATGATAAGTATGTGTTATAAGAAAACACAATGCAATATACATGTATTCTTTTAAGTCTGAAAAATTATGGCTGTTTTCCTTGATTATAGACTCATTTCTACATAACCACCTTTGCAGGTGTTCTCAGTGGTAGAAGCTGGGTACCAGCAGAGCTCCAGTGGTCAGGGACCGCAGAGAGGGGGGCTATAGCCCCCCAATAATTTTGGCCATTTTGAAATACTTATTTGTTATTTAAAATATCAACAATCAAGTTCTGTCTTCTCTTATAAATTAATTGTTTAAAATATCACATAAACAAATATTAATTCTAAAAAAAGCCAATTCTCTTAACCAACGGAACCCAGCACTGCAGTCAACTCCATTGGAGTTGAGTTGATTAGTCCCCTCCCAATCCAAAATTTGCTCCGCGGTCCCTGGCGGTAGTGAGTCCTTGAGTCACCAGCTACTTTGTGGTTTCTGTGCATGTTTTCTTTACAAACAGTCACCTACTTATATAGTTAAGCCTAGTGCTAACTCTAAAACTTAATAAAAACACTGTCTTTGTTGTGTTGGTCCTAATTTCTCCCAATAATTTAGTATAATAAATTAATATTAACGTATAAGTAGGTTTTGCGAACCAGTGGTGACATTGTTTAAACTCTTTATTTCACTTTCCAGAGATAAAGAAAAATCTCCATCAACAATGAACTTGAAAAGGAAAGATGCTGAAAGATTCGATAAGGCTGGTGCAGAGAAGAAAAAAAGACGCCTTTTTGAAGATGGTTCTAGTTCAGCCTCAACAGACGAAAACACCTCACCAAGGCCCACATCAAAACTATCACCTCGTCTTTCTCCTAGGAGTACAACAGCCGTATCACCATCATCACCTGGATTATCATTGTCATTTGAAAAACCTAGTGAACTGAACCCAAAATCTCCAATAACGAAGCCACCAGAGCCATCAGTGACTCCAAAGGTGGAAGATAATGAAGACAAATCACCCAAAGATACAAAGGTACATTTATAGTTCTGGAGCTGGTTGTACAAAGCCTGGATAAGCACTATCCAGCGTATAAATCCTTATCCAGCGGATAAAATGTATATATGTTTATAGTGCTTATCCAGGCTTCGTACAACTGGTTCCTGTACAATATATTGACCTTATTATAACTTTTTGCTAACTTTGTTTAGCAAATTTTAAAACTTTTAAATGGTTGTTTTTTTGCTTTAGGATTCTATAACTGTACCAGTAGTTGAGGATATATCTCCTGTCAAATCAGGTAAAATTATTCATCTGGTATTCAAATAATAATAATTATTATTATTAATATTATTATATCATTGATGTATTTCTTAATGTTTACTTAATTCATGAGGCTTGGGTTACCTTTGGAATTAGAACCACAGGTAACCCAATAATCTATTTATACTTGAATCATAAAGGCTTGGGTTACCTTTGGAATAGAACCACAGGTAACCCAACCATCTATTTTTGTAAAGGTATATCTATAAAATATGGTGCAAACTATATTTTTTAATGAAGTATTAACTTTTCTATAGAAGTTAAAGAAAGTCCAACTATTTCTCAAGAGGAGCTTACCAACAAAGAGACCAAATCTATTACCAATCTGACAAAAGAGGATCTGATACAAAGTATGGAAAAGCTAGACAGAGATATCACACAGACTGATTTACAGATAGCTAATCTGAAAAAGAAGCAGGTACCTATATAACTAATAAGGATATTTTATTAGACCAATTGACAGTTCCTCGCACCATCTTGAAAGGTAACTAGGCCTGGGGTGACTCCCCATACAAAAGTGGTGGGGGAAGTCGGCACTTCTTTTAGGGGAAACATTCTTGCCTCTGTACCTTTTAGGGTATAAATTTGCTTATAATTTTTGTTTCTGAATATCGTTCTAAAATATCACACTTGCTGTTCTTCTTGATATATTTTTCCTATGTTTGTCAATAATACAAACATCTTTTGGCAAATATAATATTTCAGTACCTTTTAGGGGTCAGCATCACTATGGCTTTCCAAACTCTACTGACCTATGCACACCATTTAGGGGTCATTTTCAAAATTCTTGCTGTTCACTCCCACTACTTTTGTATAGTGAGTCCCCCAGGTAACTAGGCCTTTGCGTCAAAGTACATGTAAGACTGGAGTTGAGTTTGCTGATAAAGTACTAGCATACATATGCCTTTGTCTCTAAATAGCAACAGTTAGAAGAAGAAGCTGCCAAAGCATTAATTGAACCACCAAGGGAACCATCCCCACCAGTGGAAGCAAAGGTTAAAAGTTTAGTCCAAACAATTTATGAGGAGAACAGGGTAAGTACAGATAACTGACACTTTGAAAAATATCTGTGAAAAAAAGATTAAAGTTTACAGTTTCATAGTCTAAGAAGTTTATGATGTTTTATATAGATTGTTATTGTGCCTAGGGATCATGATTAATCAATCAATCAATCAATAAACATTTTCGTTTTACAAGGGTAACACATGACAGCTGTATGAGCTGATAAACTTGTGGCCCTCAGTCCATGATCGAATTGGAATTTAGGAACATTGATTTTTGCAGAGGGAGGAAAACCGGAGAACGCTTAGAAAAACCCTCAAAGCAAGGGAAAGAATCAACAACAAACTCAACTCACATAATTATGACTCCGAGTCCGGGAATCTAACCCGGGTCACCTTGGTGAGAGGCAAGCACTCACACCACTATGCCACCCATGCTTCCCATCAATGTTAATCCAGGTTCAATTTTCTGTAAAGCTTACCATGATTATTTCATTGATTTTCTCAATATGCTCTTTATTTGTTTGGCTACAGAAAAAAGCTCAATTGGCACATGCTCAGCTTTCTAAACTAGGGTTCCCTCTTCCAAATGGAAAGGTATGTACTCTACACGTCTTCTCTGATAAGGACGTTAAATCGTAGGTCTTGACTAATCTGTAATGGGGGACATTAAAGAACCTGTTGAACTATTCGTATAAGAGTAGGGGATTGTTTCCCGGTTCAACAGCCTATTCCAATTGGAGGCATAACATTAACATACTAATTATCTCTCATGATTGTAAGCTGCTGCCATTGTGCATAAACAGTCCAAAAACTTTCTGGTTGTTGTAAAGCACATTGGGACATTTGTGAAATGCGCTATATAATACACTTTTTTTTTGACATATAGTCTCTAGCTGAGATGACCTTCAGAACAAACTCAGAATCGAGGATTCCCCATTGTATTTAATTAGCATTTCCCATTTTCCCTGCTCGGAAAATGCTGACCAAAATAGTTGACTTATGGCCGACTCATAATTCTTTTCGGGGAATGCGATCAACACACTGGCTATGTAAAGCATTTATTTATTTATCCTTTAATTTTCTTAAAGCTATTTCAACTTGTAGGCCTGGTTTAAAATACAATATTTTCATATACAGAATGTATTAGAACCAAAAGATAAATAGACTGTCTTCTTTGATCTGATTAAATTTGGCACATGAAAAGTTGGATGGTGTCATTTTACTACCACTACCAGACTACTTTGCCTAATTTCTTTTGTTAGATAATTACATGTAGTACATGTACCAACTGTCTTACTATTCTCATGAGGGAATAAAAATTTGAATAAGAAAGAAAATTTGCAAAGAATTCTGGTAGTGGTAATAAAATGATGCTTACATGTATGAATAAGCAGAGATTTTGAGAATAACTTGACAGTAAAACTTTGCAATAGTAATGTGGAGATCTTATGTTACATAAGATAAAAAAAACTATATATTTTTTTAAAAACAATAGTTAATAGTTGACAGTTTTAATCTTATGGAACATAAGATCTCCATATTACTGTCACAAAGTTTTATTATCATTTGTTATATCATTATGGTAGATGTTATGTGAAAGATTTTCCATAAGTTAACATGTATATTTTTTTCCCATTTTCATTTTGACAGCCCCTCTACAACCAGCCTTCAGATCTTCCGATTTATCATGAGAACTTAAGAAGGTTTAACATGAGTATTCTCTTTTATTGTTCTCAATTAGAGTCTTTGGTGGGTTAGGGTGTGAAGGGGGGTTCAATATTTGGTAATGTTTTAACAAAATTGGGTGACATTTTACAACTAAAAACCCTCTAGCCTTGTATAAATTTTAATAGCATTACCAAAAAGGTACATTATTAAAATTTGTTGATCTTTTCATGTAACAACTCATCCCTCCTGATCTTGCTTACCCACTACCGCTCATGCTGAAAGAAATGAAAGCCTCCTAAAGTGATTTACATGAAGTATATACTGTAACTGTAACCAATATGTATATATACACTGTACCAGTACCTATATGATATTATTTTCATATCTAGGGCTCCATTTTTCAAAGCTAAACTAGTGAAGTACTTTCAATTAAGAAAGCAAGCAAAGGAGATTAAAGTGAGTTTTTATATTTTAATTTATTTTTTTATTTAAACAGATTTATTCTCAACATTTTCTCCAAGAGCAAAAACTCATCATGGGAGATTTCAAATATAATCCTTGTGATAAAACTCAGCCTTAAAGACTTGAATGAATTCCTTCATCACTCTATGGTGCTTAAAATAGTATGCTTGAACAATGGCCAAAAAGTAGGCCAGATTTCAGGATCTGCAGGTTCAAAAATTCAGACTGCCATAACATAACATTAGACTTGCCTTCAAAATATAAGAATGTAAAGTCATTTTTCCCCTGAATTCTGAACCTACAGTATCTAGATATTTTTGAAAAATTTCCTTACTGTATATGTATATCTATCTATCTGTACAACCTTAGAATCCCTCAATAAGAAATTCCTTGATCCTGTACCTGGAATAGTATGGATATTACACATCTTTTCCATAACATTTTCTGTACAATTAATCAACAGAACCGTCATTTATGTAAAGAATACAAGTCATTAAAGAGAGCCTGGGTAAAGAAGATGGAGAGACTTGAAAACAATGCCAAGAGAAGGTATGTGCTGTTGTGTTTTCTTGTTTTACTTCGTTTTCCTGCCCGATATGAAATGATTAGGTCTCCACAGTACAGAATGTACGTCTCCATTAACTCTGGCGAAAGGAGACTATGGGGCATTAATGTAAATCAAATTTAGGCAGAATCTTAAGTATAGTTTTAGTTGTCAAAAAAGCAACAGGTGGTGACTGTTTGTCTGCTCCAATTATGCATTTTCATTTTAAATATTGAACAAACTACAAATTAAAGCTACCATATTTTATGTCTTGTCTGGGCTGTTGTTGGCTCATGTGCAAAGTGACCATCATACTTGTACACCTGTTTTAAAAAAGGTTGTCAGGGCGACAGGACATACATGTAGGTCATACCAAGACCAAAATGTTTGTTGGTATTACAAGTACATTAAAGTTAAATTTAAACAAAGTTAATTACATGTAAAGCCAAACACAAACTATCAAAACATATTATTTTGGCAATAAGACATTCATATTAAGTTTTTTGTTATTAATTTGTCCAAGGAAACCAGAATTTAAATACTTAATTTAAGGGCTTAAATACATTAATAATGCATTGCAGTCTTGGTATGACCTATGTCCTATGTCCTATGTCCTTTGAAATAGGTGTATGCATTGAAGTCTGATTTTTCTTTGTTTTCTCAAACTTACAGAGTCAAAGAAGCTAAAGTCAGGGAATTCTATGAGAAGATCTTCCCAGAAATAAAAAAGCAAAGAGAACAGGCTGAGAGATTCTCAAGGTAAATATGTACAGGGAAGGGAGTACATAACTTATTTACATAATTAATAATGTTATTTACTCAAAAAAAAGTGTGAAACTGTCTTTTTCTAACATCGAAGCCATGAAAATAGTCTATAACACATAGCAACATTAGCACAATTCACCGATTGACCCCTAGCCAACACGTGGTGTACTTGGTGTTCCGTTCACAGAAATGTTCAGACAATGTTCAGAATTTGCCAGAATTTTTAACTCCAGAAAGAAATTATCCTATTGTTATTTAGAGAACTAAATAAATAAAACAAGTTGATATTTCTGGTACTATCGTATGGAAAATTTTGAACATTGTTCGAACATTTTCTTGACCGGAACACCAGGTACACCACGTGTTGGCTAGGGGTCAATCGGTGAATTGTAAATGGAAAAAAACAGTAAATGCCAAAGTAATATAGATTTTTTGTTTCATTTGGATTAAACATATGGAAGTAGTATTGCCTATCTTATACACTTATTTTCTAACAGGATGGGTGCTCGCAGTAGCTGGGGTATTGTTGCCAGGAGTGAGGCTGAGTTTAATGAGATAGTGGACAATCTAAATGAACAAGAAGCCAATGAAAGACACATGAGAACTTTAGCTGTTGATCCACCACCGATGCTGGACAAGCATGAGAGACGGCTGACTTTTATCAACAGAAATGGTAAAAAAACTCGGAAAAAAGAAATCAGATTTAAGAAATATATTCCTAGCCTGCTAACAGGGTTTCGCTGTGGCGTCACATGACTGTGGCGTGAATGGGGGGAGGGGAAGGAGGAAGGGAGAGGAAAGCTCATATATTCCTTTAACTATATTCTTACCCATCCATCACCCTTATACTGCATCCTTATAAAATTATTTTCTTTTAATAATTTCCTCATCTTTTTTAAAGGTTTAATCAGAGATCCACTTGCACTTCTGAATGAACGTAAATATCGAAACATATGGACTGAAAAAGAGAAGCAAACATTTAAAGAAAAGTAAGCTGTACTCAATTGCTATTCAATGTCTCATTTACAATTGCTTAGTTTCATATGACATCACACTTCAAATGTCAATCAAAAAAATTGATGATAACACTTCATGAATGCCAGAAATGGAAAGAGCTAGTCAAAGTTAGTCACCACAGAATGTTTTGGACATATATCAAATTGAAGTTCTGGTGAATTTTTGAAATCTCTAAAGTCAGAGAAAATTAACAAGAGTTTGTATGTTTTACAGCAAATGAGGCGCTAAACCTGCCCTTCAAGTAAAAATTATCCATACATTCTCTAAAAATTTCAATACTTTAAAAATTCACCAGTGCATCAGTTTTTAAGATAGGAATCCAATATTTTCGCTGGTTACTAACTTTGACTTGCTCTTTTCATTTCTGACATTGATAAATTAGTATCATGAAAACATTTTTCCGTTTGACGTCATTGAAACCAACTAATATGTAGAGTTTATAGACCAAGGTAGTCTGCCTCAATGTTGTCCCAATTCAAATCATGTGACCATTCCCTTGAGCAATATTTCTTTTGTTTCTTGTTAATGCTTGAAAAGAAAGTGGAAATACTTTAAACAAAGAATATTATTCCCCAAAGATTTGAATTGGGACAACATTGAGGGAGACTAACTTGGTCTAATAACCAAGAATGAGGTCTTTATATGGGGAATAGTGGTCAATATTGATCATAGCGAGTAGACATCAAGTAAACTACAAACATGTACATGTAGTATGGGCTGTGTCTAAGTATAATACATACAAAAATGATGGACATTAGCCCTTATTGTGTTAGTGTATGTTCTTATTTCATCATTTCTGAGTGATGATTATTCTGTCACCAGGTATACTAATAACCCCAAGAACTTTGAACTGATAGCTGCATATATTGAAAATAAGGTAACGATCTCATTAATTGTATTATCCCTTTTACTCAAGAATTGAAAAAAAAATTTCTCGATTTAAACTATGATATTTTGTTTTGTCTATAGAGTGTCGCTGACTGCATACTGTTTTATTACCAATCGAAAAAGAAAGAAAATTATAAACAGTTATCGAGAAAACATTCACATAAACGAAGACGAAGAGAAGTGGTGAGTTTGATATTCTTATTTTATTATATAAACTCTAAGGATTTGTATTTATATCGAGTTTTAGCCAATCAGCGATTTCCACTATTTTTTTTTTCTGGATCTGATTGAAATGTTTATATAATGGAAAAAAATACATGGGCGCTTGGAGTGCGTTCACTCGTGAGATCACAGGGAGCCCAAGCTCTGAATGTATGTTCCAGGGTCATTTACTATATATCACAGGGGAATTTTTGTTAAAACAGCTCAAAAACGGCTAAAACTCGGTCCCAGCCACAAAAAAGTCACAAATAACAACTTTATAGAAGACAAATCAGCTTTTATTAAAAAAAAAAAGTTAAATTAAAGCATTGTTTATCGGTCACATACCTTTACCATAAATAAGGACACAAAAACAGAGCTTGGGCTCCCTGTGGTGAGATAACAAGCTTGAACACTCGAAGATAAATTTCATATTTCATTATCATTTTACAAAGGCCACGTAAGTTATAATTTATTTTGTATTTTTTCTTTGTTTTATTTCCAGTTGTCTACGAGTCGTTTTTCCAACTCTGGACGCAAGTCAGGAGAAGACGGCATATCTGACAGCGGGTTAGTTTATCGTTTTAGTCCTCATTTATAATATAGCTCAATTATAACGCGCGCTCTGATTGGCTGAGAGGCCATCAAAATCCTGTTACTATTCATACCTCATGAATATTCATTATCCCGTGCGATGACGTAATGAGCATTATATAAGGTAGAATTAAGTATGCAAAGTGGTTAGTTTGCAAAGAGTGCTTTGGAAGAACACAGACCAACCCTACCAACCATACCCACCCTAGCTGACCATTATCACTCGTGCTCCTTGTCGTATTGCTCGACAGGGAGTCACTATCCCATACCTTAATGCTAATTGGCAACCAAAACTGAATAGTACTGTTCACCGGATAAATGGTGCAATTTTCTATATAACTTGTCTCACAATAATGCATACTAAAGTGTGACGTCACGATTTGAAAACCGTATAAAAAGATACAATGTTTGGGCAAAATTTCATATAGCTACAACCATTAGATACAGAGATAATGAAGTTCAAATTTTATTTGTCGCAATACAAAGTCTCTTATTTTGGACTTGGTTCCATATCTCAGCCGTTTGCACTCAAATGATCCCAAATATTCTGTCAGCTTGTATTTTGACTAACATTCTATGAACAAAATGGTCTGAATAAAAAAAGCTTGTTTGTGACGTTATCACTTTATGTATTCTGTAGTGTTGCGATACAAAGTTTTGAAGTTTAAAACTAAAACTATTTTGGTCGATAGGCGTGAACGTGGCTGTTCGGATGGTGAATATTATGGCGATGAGATGACAGACTCGGCAGAAGAGAGTGACCATGAAGATAATCCATCTAATCACCCCATCACTCAGGGCAATACTCCACATGCCTTATCGTTATCCACCTCCAGTCGTAAAACAAACAGTATCTCGCACCCTATGTCATCTTCTGGCGCCAAACACTCGGGAAGAGGTAGGTACTTCATGTGTGGTATATTACATTGTCATTTATGAATATTATAAAAGACGGTCATTTAAGAATCAAGCCAAACACTCGGGAAGAGGTAGGTACTTCATGTGTGGTATATTATATTGTCATTTCTGATTATTATAAAAGACTGTCATTTATGAAACAAGCCAAACACTCGGGAAGAGGTAGGTACTTCATGTGTGGTATATTATATTGTCATTTATGAATATTATAAAAGACGGTCATTTATGAATTAAGGGTAATACGATACACTGTATACGAAGTAGGAAAACTCTGTGTTCAGAAGTTGCAGTAAGTTGCCGCTATTGTAGGAGACATTTACGTTACGCAAAACGTTTACCAAATATTTATGGGTTTTTTCTGTGAACTAGAACACCCTGAGACATCACGTTGGACAGAGAGAGAAATGGATATAGCTATGCAAGGTAAAAAATATATAATGCATAACAAACAGGTTGTGAAAAGTATATATATAAGATACAAATATCACAATCAATAACGTTTCTATTGAGGCCCTTTTTATTGCCAATGAAATTGGCAAACACTCACTTTCTGTTTGTTACGGAAGTGACGCATTTTCTTAGGTTCTAATCTGGTTTAAACCAGTTTTTACTACATATAAGGAGGTTTTTGTGGAAGCGAATTGTTTTGTTTCAAACTCGTTCGACTGGTTTTTTTCGAATACTTTGTTAACCCCTTCTCTTCCAATTTTCTTTCGCTAACAAAAACTAGGTCTTAAACCTATTACTGATAAGTATATAGAGGTTATTGACCGAGCGTGAGGTCCGGATAGGGGGACATTGGTGTCAAGTACTTTTTTGTGTTTGTATGGAACGAGCCGTAGGCGAGATACAGAATTATCTTTAAGAATCTAGGGAATGGCTTTCAAAATATTTCGTTTTTTATTGAAAAAGAACCTACCCCACTTCCCCGGTTAATAACTCTATCTCAACCATTTTATTTATCTGACTACGCCAATTACTCCAGACAATAAGACTTTATCTCAATCTTGTTATTGCCTATGTTAGGTTTACGTGACAATGGTCGAGACTGGGCAGCCATTTCAAGATTGGTGCTGACTAAAACAGATGCACAATGTAAAAACTTTTATTTCAATTATAAAAAGAAATTCCACCTTGAGGCCATGGTAGCCGAGTTTGAAACCTCCAAGGTACGTTTTGAAATAACTGTTTTGCTCATCCTCAGGGACCCAGGACGACTAAGGGGAGGGGGGAGGGACAGTTGTTAGTTGCCCTGGGTCCCCAAGGATACTGTTTTTCTCATCCTCAGGGACCCAGGACAACTAAGGGGAGGGGGGAGGAGTTAGTTGTCCTGGGTCCCCAAGGACACTGTTTTCCTCTTCCCAAATGGATAAATTATGTATCTTTGTCCACCCCCACGCGCTTCACAAATACGTTTTCGGGTTATGTAGGCGTGCCAGACAGCTTACAATTATGAAGAGATTAGACTTAGTGCGCTTAATTTTTGAGATCAAAAGTCACCAGAACGTTTTTGTTAAAGAAGATCTATAATGATACGAAAATGCCTTTTTCTGCCTGCTTTAGATGCAACGTGCTCAAAAGGCCGAAGAAGCCAGTAAAAATGCAAGTAGCTCCAGTCAATCCACAGAGCAAAAATCATCTCCCTCATCTCGACCAACAACAAGACAAAGTAGCAATGGAAATTCCAAAGGATGCCCAGTCACTAGTGACACTAATACAGTTGCCACGACAACCATTCCCGATACTACTCCGACAACAAGTCACGTGACTGACGTTCAATTGACCCAGACTCATGTCTCGACGGCCATCCATTCAACTCCTCATATTGTACTAACGAGCTCTACTCCAGGTATTTTGATTGCTGTGTCACAAAATACCAACCACGGTAGAGTTTCGCCGAACCTGTCACATGACAGTATTAACAATACAATAACACAGCAAGTTACCCCCACCCCTCCCACCTGCGTATCTGGAATGACTGTGCTGCATACATCAAAGGTCTGTCCGTCCCCAAGTTTCCAGCATGGAGCACCACCAGTGCATTTGCCCGTGTCCCATCCCGGGATACTGTACCCCACCCAGACTCACATGATCACAGGTGCTACCACAAGCTCTCATACCGTCCTTCTCGATCCAACAAGACACCCAATTCCTTTCGTTCCTGACCCACAAGGTTTAACACAGACTCCAAAGAGACTCTCGCCTTTTGTTGTACATCATACCTCTGATCAAGCTAACAGAACTGGTATATCTCCATCAGGGAAAGCAGGTAACTTTATTGGTTATACAGGTTAACATTTGATTTACCTTGTACCAACCTTGAGTACTAGTACGCCTGGTATAAACTGTTTTTTTTTTGTTGAAAAAGAAAGGAGTGCTCAGTAAATTTGTTCAACTGTGAGCTAGACCTTTATTAATTTGGTGTTCTCTTTTCTTGCTGATAGACTCTGCCCTAGACGGAAGTCGGAAGACCCAAAGTTCTCTTCCTACAAACACAGGGAATCCAGACCGGACATCTCAGAGCGATAGTAATACTTGTCCCGATATTGTAATCATTGACACACAACCAATACAATCGACCAGAATACCGGCCACAGTACAAAGTATCAGAACACCTGAATCTTCAAGCTCGTCTGTCATTTGTGTTAGAGCCCGCTCACCAGGTAAACAAGACTCTTTGATTTAACTAGCCTGTGTAGCGGTGCATGGTAGGATTTGGGGACTCTCTTCCGTTCTTTCCCTTCTTCCCTTTCCCTTCTTCCCTTTCCCTTCAAGTCCTCAAAAATTTATATTCGTCGCAAAAGGGGCTGCAATTTAACTGACTCTACAGGAGGTAGACCAACCACGTCGTCTTATTCAAGGACCAAAATGATTGAATTTTGTAGCTTATGAAAAGATTCTTTTGAGAGTTGTAGATCTGCAATTGATTGGTTGTTGTTGCTGTTATTGTTTTTTTTGTTATTGTTGTTGCTGTTGTTGCTGCTGCTGTTGTTGTTATTATTGCTGTTGTTATTGTTGTTGCTGCTGTTGTTATTGTGCTGTTTTTGTTATTGTCATCGTTATTGTTCCACCAATTCATTGTTGTTTTTTGCCTACAGGTTACAATCAAACATCTGTAATCACAGAGTCCAAGATGTTGCACGCGGTAAGAAGTAATGCTCCACAACGCCCCTCAAGTATGGGACCAAATACCAGCACGATACATCATGGACGTAATGACCCCATACCACCTGGGTCTACCAGCAGCGACAGCAACATAAAGCCACCACCACCACTTATACAGATGGCTTCATCACCGTCTATTATTCGTGAAAATCGTCCTACCAAGTCACCAGGACAGGAGGTGATTCAGGGTGGAATCCCCAAACCAAGGCCAGTGATGTCCAAAGAAACAGAACTGAGTTTCAAATCCACCTCAGCTCCTTTGATGGTGGACCTAACGAGTGATAGTCGTAATTCTCCATCTGTTGAAAAACATCTACCTCATAATCAACGTCCTCCTGGTTCTGCTCGTGCTGTTCTTAAAGCACTGGCACAAGTTCACACGGAGGAGGAAGGGGGGAAGAGGAGTGAAGCGAGGAAGCAAGAAGTGACGATTATACCTCCTAAACCACCAGATACTAAATTAATTGACCACGAACAGAAGGAAGCTGTCAGAAAATACAAGAATCTTCAATCGTGTATTGTTGCGCCTAAGGAATACTCGCCTGCAGAAAATTTAGCCGCCCACTACCCTCCGTATATGATGCGTATACAGGCCCAGCAAGCTCAAGTTAACGCTCTGTCCCAAGCCCAAGCTCATCCCCAAGCCCAAGCTCATCCCCAAGCCCAAGCTCATCCCCAAGCCCAAGCTCATCCCCAAGCCCAAGCTCATCCCCAAGCCCAGGCAATTCATCCCCATGTCCATCCACATGCGCTTGCTATGAATCCAACTGGTCATTATGGTCATCCCTTGTACATGAATCAACGTATTTCCTACCATCATCCAGTCCAGATACCACTTCCGTATACACAACTACCTTTGTCAGACATGCCGTCGAGGGGAATGAATGGTCGTGAAAGCCCAGGACATATCATGTATTCACGCCTCCATCCAGCAGTTCACCAATTTCCCTATAGTGGCTTACCATCTGGATCAAACGTACACAGCTTCAGAACTCTTGAAGAGTTAGCACATCATTCGCGCAACCAACAAACAGGAGAAGATAAAGTGTCTAATCAACCTCATCGTGGACCGTCCACGAGTCGTAGTGAGATCTCAGAGCATGACTTGAATCATCCATTCCTGTCGTCTCGCTCATCGCCACATCTACTTCCTGGTCATCCCATGGTGACTGACGCCAGAGTTCGTGCTTCTTCACCTGGCGACACGTCCAAAACGCTACAATCCAATCGACCTGCTGGAGAGTCAACAAAGATGTATCCACAGTCGTATTCGCCCTCTGAAAGACCAACATCTAAGTCCCCTGCTTATCTTCAAGTTGTAAGACCGCCAGTTAGGCCACCATCTTTGCCTGAGATACGCAACAAGGCAGCTGTTATACCAGACTTGTCAGCAGAGGCTAGATCAAAACTCGTATTTCCAAACCCAATTCGCGTTGATGTCAACGAAGGAGCCCCCAAAAGAGTTGCATCCAGAACTCCTGAACAAAGAGGCGATGTCAGGCAGGATTCTCGAACCTTGATGTATCCTGAGCCAAGAAGAGAGCAGCACTCTGACATGTCTCATTATCAAGAACAAGTAAGACCAAACTCCGGCTCAGATTCGAGGCACAGTGATCTTTACTTACCTCGGCCAGATTCAAAGTCAGATGTCAGAGACGATGCTGTAATACGGAGAGAACCTAAATCTGATCTCAAACAAGGTTTTCCAGGGTTACGATCAGATGTAAGGCAAGAGGTAAGGCTTGATATGAGATCGCTTCCTTTTCACGATACAAGACCAGACACTCGTTCTGAACCAAAGCAAGACCCAAGGGGAGGTCTACCTTACCCCGACCCAAGGCAAGATCACAGGTCGGAGATGACCCACGATGTTCATCCATATATGATATCAAAGAGAGAGATGAGCGCAGACTCACGTGCGATTCCTAGGCACGATGCTACAAGTATCATTCACCATCATGCATCAAGTCTTCAAAATGACAGCAAAGTACATCATCACGATAAGAGACCCGATGTGATGGGTGTCAAAAGAAGTGATCTTCATTCCACAAGACCGGATACGATACAAGGATTGGAACGAGAGAGTAGACAGATGCCTAAAGTAGATCTAAGATTCGATACAACTTGTGGAGAATACACACGTGACGGAAGAATGTATCCCTATCCTGAGTCATCTGCTATTCGCACTACTGCACAGGCAAGGTCTCTCATGAGACCAGAAACAACTACGGTAATATCAAGAACAACCTACGATCCAAGGCATGATATTCAAAATCAGGCAAGAGAGGCTAGGTTTCCCATGCATTCACGACCATATAGTTACAGTGAAGTTAAGGTGGAACGAAGGCAAGACCCACCGTTGCATGGCGGGAGACCAGACCTGTTTTCTGAGAGAAGGAAGGATGTTGGTTCAGAAAAGCTTCAAACGACTGTCCACCATGTACAGAGTCATGATGAATCGAAAAAAGACAGGGACACAATCGATAGAACTGACTCAGAGAAGGTAGAGGTTCTTACTCCGGTTGTGAAAGGTCAAAGTGCAACGCCTTCCAAACCCAGAAAGAAAAACGCGCAGGAAGATTTGATGTCCAACTTGGTTACATTAGTTGATGTGGCTGCATTAGCACGGCCCGTGGAGCTCACACCACGTGAGAGAAAAGAACGCGAAAAATCACGAAAGGAAGCCGAAGCGGCAAAGGATTCCAGTTCATCTTCAGAATCTGAAGAAAAAGATGACAAACAACAACTACACGCAGAGGCTACTATAATGTCTAGTCAAGAAACACCGCTTGGACATGATGCAGGATCTATTGGACAAGCTCCTCGATATGGGATTTCCACTGGATTAGTTCCTAAACCACCCCCACTAATGCCAATAACAGGAGTGAAGCCAAATCAAGAAGGAGTGTCCAACACTCCAGTTATTTCATCTACTACAACAGGAGTTATCTCATCTGATTCTAAAAGTCCATCCAGACTGGCGTCCCCTCAAGGCTTACATACTATTCAGTCGGCAGTGAGTCCTGAGAGACCTCCTCCATTAATACCTCGAAAGACCACCAGTCCTGCAATCGCCAGTCCAACAACACAAGCTCCCAGACAAGGTGGGCCTCCACCTTTGATTTCTCGACCTTCTTCTGCCCCGGGGCTACAACCAGTTCATGCACCAGTAGCAACCATAGATGACAATGGTCGTTACAAAAGGCAGGAACCAAAAGGAAGAAGTGTTACACCTGAAGAGCGTTCTGTGATACAAAACAAGAGCGAGGAGAAAGTGCCTGTTGATTATGGCCAGCGTCCATTCATTAGGAATATATTTGAAACAGTGACCTATCTACCACCCTCTAGTGTCTTAGAAGCACAAACTCGAAACGTCATTTCACCACCTTCCCTGCTACAACGGACCAATACTCCGCCTCAAGGTATGAGTAGTATATCAAGAGTAGTAGTGCCCCCTGGAGGCAGGCCTTGGCATGAGGTTGGTTTCAATCACCCTTCGGGATTATTTGCTGAAAACCTGCTTTGCACATCAAGACGAGAACAAGATATCCATGGTCACTCAAGATACCAGCAACCAAGTAGGCTCACATCAACAGAACACCCACAAGCACAACCATCTGGTGTCAAAGATGTAGAAGAGAAAGGCGACGTAAGGACTTCAGGACCTACACCTTCGCAGTCAACGAGAAGGTCACAAATAGATAGTTTTGATACTCAAGGGACCTTTATAAAAACTGGAAATCAATTGATAACCTATCCCAGTACAAGTGGGGTAAATGTCGAGGCACATCGGGGTGTATCACAACGTACTACATCAAGATCTGGAGATTCAGAGGAACGAGTGATTGATACTAAAGTTAGCGTTATAAGAGAGCCTGATTCTAAACATGATCCTTATAGTGAAGTAAACCGGACATACAAAACAAGGATTGATGTGACACAAAGACTCCATGAGCTCGAGCGGGTAAGAGGAGGCTTTCTTGACCAAAGACTCGATCATGAAGCCAGTGATAGCGATACGTTGTCAGCGGAAGAAACTGAAAACGTCACCGAAAGTGGTGATGAATTTATAGCTACCTCATCAATCTCAATTAGACAATCGTTGTATGGGTATGAAGAGGAACTATCACGCCAAGATGAAGTGGATAGACAACATACTTCAGATAATGACAACCGCCGTTCTCCAGATACCGTAGATCAGTTACAACGCGTGGGATCATTATCGGAAACAGCATCTACGAGTGAGAATACTAGAAACATCGACGAGAGAGCACTACTTGTTACGAGTGGTTCCTGTAACATTACCAGTTCAGGTGTAATGTCACCGTTGATTTCCAGTGTTGTGCCTTCATTAAGTTTCTCTGGGGTTAGTAGAGGGCAGGGACTTGAAACTCCGAACAGGACAAGCTCTAGTGAATCAAAAGAAGCGGTTGCTAAGGTATCAGACTCTCACGAGGATCAGGTTCATGATATCAGAACGGGTTCTAGGACTTATACCCAAGAGTATTATCCTGAGCGGGATTCAGAAACACTTGTAACAATAAACAGCTCGAGTGATCTAGATAAGCAGGCAGTAAGTACGTCTCAGGAAGTTGTGGAAACGGGATATATATCAAAGACAATAGCTGACAGTTCACAAAATTTAACATCGGGCAGTACAAGTCGTTCTGAGTCTCCAAGTAGTAACGAAGAGGAAGATTCAACTGAAGCTCATGCTATTGTAAATCAAGATATTGCTGCAGAGGTCGATTCAAGTAATGCTTTAGAACTTCCAGTGCGGTTTCATCCTTCATCGAGTGATGACAACCGTTTCCAAAGAAGGGGTGATGTTGCTAGTCCTGACACATGTGCTGGTCCTGAACCTCAGTCCTCGATGAATGCTCAACAAGTTGTTGTCTCACGGTCTTCTGAGGTCATTAATAGATCCCGCCCTGGCAGCTTCTCAAGCCCTTCCTTGAGTCCCCAGCCATCTGACAGCAGTGCTGCTTTTTACCCGCAATCTTCTGATTCTTTGAGCTATAGAACAAACTCCACGACTATTGCCTCTAGCACTAAAAGCGTTATGAGTCCACAACCGAGTGGAAGTAGAGAGGAAGAAGTCTGTCATCCCATTCAATCAGATTCAAGCCCGACTAGATTCATACCACCAGGAAATGAAAGTTCACAACCCCAATCATCTACAAGCCAGTTCTCTAAGCCACAAACCTCTAGTGCCTTTAGAACGTCTGCACCTCTCGTTTCGTTGTGGCAAAGGCTTACCGAGGGAATGAGTGCCAGTACTCCTACCCAGAGTTCAAGCGATGCAACACCAGAGTCTTCTGATACGTTCACGTCTGTAAAACAACAACCATCTGTTACGGAAAGAACAATACCTGAAGAGGCACAGTCCGTTGACAGCAGCAATTCTATTCGAGGTATCAGAGAAGCTACTGAACCCCAGCCAACATCTTCTGGTAACAATGCAGTCGTCCAGTCTTCTGCTGTCAGTGAAGTCATAAGTTTACGAGAACAAAGTCAACTAGATTCACAATCCTTGTCGTCGTCTACTGAAACCATTGCAATCGTCGAGTCGTCTGCTGCTAGTGTAACTGAAAGAGTACAACATCAACGGCAACCAGATTCGTCACCTCAGCCATCTTCTGCTGAAAATAATGCAGTTGTCCAGTCTTCTGCTGTTAGTGGAGTTGAAAGAGTACAAAGGCTTCCAGATTCATCACCTCAGCCGTCTTCTGCTGCAAGCAATGCAGTCGTCCAGTCTTCTTCTGCTAGTGGAGCTGAAATTATACTAGAAGAAAGTCGGCCAGATTCATCACCTCAGTCTTCCTCTTCTGCAAGCAATCCAGTTGTCGAGTCTTCTGCTGCTAGTGGAGTTGATACGGTACAAGAACAAAGTCAGTCAAATTCAATATCTCGGTCTTCCTTCGCTGAAAGCAATGCAGTTGTACAGTCTTCTGCTTCTAGTGGAGTTGAAAGATTACAAGAACAAAGGCAACCAGACTCGCTATCTCAGTCTTCCTCTGCTGAAAGCAATGCAGTTGTACAGTCTTCTGCTTCTAGTGGAGTTGAAAGATTACAAGATCAAAAGGAACCAGATTCGTCACCTCAGTCAAGTTCTGCTGAAATAAATGCAGTTGTCCAGTCTTCTGC
>JAUUIK010151692.1:0-12121 GCA_032270385.1 Urticina crassicornis | reverse complement strand
CCCCCCTTGGGAAAGACGAAGTGGCCCTTTATGTCATAATAAGAGGAGAACGGTGCCTCACGAGGAGGGAGAAGGTTTTTTTTTGGTTCTGCGTTTTCAATTGTACGAAACTGTAAGTACTATACAGACTAGGTGGTGCCCTAAATTTTAGTAGTTTTTCACACGAATGACGTCACACTTAACAGCTCTATTATTGAACTAACCAATTGAGTTCTCCAAGGCTTTGATTTCCTCTAGCTGATGGTGATGGGTGGTTTGTTTCATTCTTGTTTGTGCTAGGTCTGCTTCATGTACCTTGAGGTCATATTGCTGCTTCAGCTGCTGGTACCTGGAAAATACAGTATTCGCTGGGCAATTCAAAATAGATGTCTTTTTTCCAAATGTTTACAGAAAATACTATTATTAAGTAATATTGTTCCTAACCTTCCATATAACGTGTTCCAAACTAAATTGGGATTTTCCATATTGTGAAAAATATGATCAAATTAAGGAAACTCCTCCAAGAGCTTGTTTACATGGAGTAAAGTTGTCTCTACTTCTAGGGACACCCTACCCCCTGAGCTACCCTGGGCGAGCTAACTTTCCATACATTTTCTTGTAAATCGACGTCGAGCGTTTACATGAGACATGTCTGACTTGCCTCTGCTAGTAGGGTGTTCCTACTAGTTTTTGCGAGGTAGGGTGACCCTAGTGGTAATCAAAGTAAATGTTCTTCCATGTAAACGCACGGTAAAGTTGTCTTGGGGGGTAGGGTGTCCCTAGTAGTAGGGGCAACATTCTCCATGTAAACAAGCCCTAAGATACACAAGTTTCAAAAAAATACAATTTCTGAACTTCTTATGTCTGTATTATAAAGAAAAGTAGGCTTACAGCTCATATTTGAGGGTCGGACTTAACATCTCAGAAGATCTAATCCAACTGAATTGAAAGAACAATGAAGTATAATGTATTCAAAGAACGAGACAATACAGTGTATTGTTTTGGACATCGAATTGGGTTAGATCTTCCAAAGATGTTAAGTCCAACTGATATTTGACCGTATTCTTCACAAAATGGAAAATCCCATTTTAGTTTGAAACGCCTTTGATGTCAGCAAAACAAATTGGACAAAATTTTCACGTTCAAATTTCAAACATTGTGAAAGTTTGATTTACAAACTGGTAACCAATTTAAACTATTTGTTTTTATTCTTACTTTTCAGCTACACTTTTGCAGTTGTTAAGCTCCTTAACAACCTTCTCTAGTTCATTAGATTTCTCTGTCAGTTTGTCTTGTGCCTGTTTGAGTTCTTCAAGCTTTGCAAGGACGGATACAGAAGAGGATCTGGCTCCTAAAGTTAGTAAAAGTATCAAATCTTTAACAGAAAAATCTTTCAATAAAGAAACAAACTTTTAAACAGCATCTCTTACCTCCAGTTAATGTCCCTGCAGGGTCAAATACATCGCCATCGATAGTGACTGTCCTTGTATGCACTTTGGGATCAAATGTGACCTGACAACACAATAAATATTAAACGTGAGAGAGGTGAGGTTGTAAGACCTCTGAAAGAACACTAAAGCTTTTTGGTGGGATGTATTTATTAAGGACAATTTCAATAGCCCACTTTCGATATATTAAATATTCTGCTTCACTTCGAGGCTGGGATGCTGTGAAGTTGAACACCAAAGAAATATATTATTCCCTTGGGTCTCAGCTCTGGGTCTCAGTGTAATTTCTCTTGTTTCAGCATCCCAGCCTCGGATTGAAGTTAGAATTTTAATATATTGAAAAGGGCCTATTCCTTGTGTGTAACATTCAGCATAACTACAAGATAAAGAATTATTGGCTTCCTCAATCTGCAGGCATCTCTACATATTCACAAACTAAGTGTGCTACTTTTTTGTTGGGTTGGGTTTCCTGTGTTGCAAGCAAGAGGGGAGACTAGGAACCAAATCGTCTTCCACCTTTGCCACCACAGAAAGCCCAACCAATTAGGGATTCTCAAACATTCTTGAATCTCATGAATGATGTCTAGTGGCTTAAAACAACTACTGACTTACTTTCTTAGCATGATCTGTGGTGTCACACACTAAGGTAGAACCAAAGACATAAGCAATGGCTGCCTTGACTTCACTCTCATAACCAACTAGAGATAGCGCACTGTTGACACTGTCTTTGCCAACCTAACATACAGAGATTTAATATGACACAACTTAAATATTTATCATCAAGGCTGTTGGTATATACATGTATATATGCAATGTAGTGGTATAATCAATGTTGCTTTTTAATATCAAATTATTATAACATATCTAAGATATAGTGTGCGCTCTGATTGGTCGGCAGTTTGCAACATGAGTGTCTACATCATAGACATTGCTCCAAAATATTTTATAAAAGCAATATAAAATGGTTGTCTGTGGTTATATACTGTGATATAACCACTGTGAAAGTTAAATTCAAAATGTTGTATGTGGGTTTCATTATAATCATACAAAAGTGTTCTTTCCACTGTGAAAGTTGTAGAGCACTTGAGAAACAAGAGGCGTAGCCGACTCTACAACACAGCATATAGACACACAGCCCAGGGCTCGAAATAGCGACCTGCCAATGGCCAAACTGCAGGCCATATTTTACTGATGGCAGGCGAAAATACATACCGTAGATGGCAGGCCATAACTTATTAGGGCTCCCAACAAAAAATTAATAATAAAATAGCAGGCCATGCAGCCATTTCATATATCTTAAATATAAAGGACATTGAGGGAAGGATTTAGAGGAAAAAACACAGGCTTTAAATTAGCTAGTAGACTGAAAGCAATCAATAACAAAATCAGGGTATAAAAATATTGAAATAGGTGACAGGTGAAACACAGATGGCAGGCCATCACGTATTAATGATAATGATATATATATATGTGGATATATTCTTATGTGTGAAATGACGGACTGCTGTTTAAGGCACAATTTGCAGGCACGCAGTTTACAATCATGAGTGATGGTTAGTAATGTGGTGTAGACACTGAGGATGGTCACTGCCAGAGTTTCTTTACGTCCTCAGTGGTTCTTTTACGTCCCTCCATTATTGGTTAGCAATAAAGTGTGGAGAGACGGACTGCCATTCAAGTGGTCATCCGAGCCACTAATAAAATGGCAGGCCGTAATTTATTTTATATTTCAAACCCTGAAATTAAAAATAATTTGAAAAAAAAAAGTACAATATGGAATGCGGTGTATGTAAGGTATTCACTACACTTTCACCTGATTTAACAAATAGTTTAAATAATCTGAAAAGAAATTTCACTTACCAAATCTTTTGCTCTGTTGACAACCTCATTTGACAAAGTCCTGTGGGATATCTTGTTCAGTGGTATAATTGTGTACCGTCTCTTCAGCTGACCATTCTGAAGTAATTTCTTCCCTGTTGTCTCCGAGTCCACAACAACATTGTACAACTGTAGTCAGAAATAAAGTGACAGAATCAGTTATTTGTAAAAGACTATAACTGGCGCTTGCTTAGCTCGGTTGAGTGCCGGTCCTTTGTGCACTGGTCCGTGGTTCGATTCCCAGCTGGAACAACACTCAAAGAAGGTGCTGCCTTTGCTCTGCAAATGGTTAGACCCTCGCACTGGCTCAGATGACCATGTTAATTGTTAAGGGCCACAATGAGTTAAACATGAGGGCCACAATGAGTTAAACATGAGGGCCACAAGTTTACCAGTTCTATGTACTGTCAAGTGTCGCCCTCTCTAAATAAAGTCCCTTTACTTTTACTTTTTAGTTATACACAGAAGTACTGGTACACTGTGCAAAATAGGAGTAAATTAATACCTATATTGAGTAGTCCAGAGAAACAGCAACACAATATTGTCGAAGGGAACTAAACAATGCTGCTGGCCATGCATATCTCCCAGTTAACTTTGCTTACTACATGTAGTAACCACATTTAACTCATTGCTGCTGGAATGAACCAACATTCAGACTTACCCTGCCACCAGCAGATACTTCCAAGCTTGTGGCATTCTTGACATCTTTAACTTTGATTAACTGTGCCACCAAACCTTTCACCTAGAAAATACAAATTTAAGATTTTGTAATTGCCAGTCAGTCAGTCAGTCAGCCCTTTGAGACTGCAGTATTCCGACTTCTTAGAAAACCAATGAGATTGCTCCATTTTTGTCCAGACCAGCCTGCTAATAATAAAGATGTTTTACTAAACACTTTGTTACCTTCCTCCTATCAAATTTGGCCTCTGGATCTTTGTACTCAAACTGAAGGTTTGGAAATCTAAAAATATGAACATTTACAAGTTTAGTTTATAATTTTTAAAAATGTGTTTTTCTAGGTACAAAAAGGAACA
Source organism: Urticina crassicornis (assembly GCA_032270385.1). Classification (NCBI taxonomy): domain Eukaryota; kingdom Metazoa; phylum Cnidaria; class Anthozoa; order Actiniaria; family Actiniidae; genus Urticina; species Urticina crassicornis. The sequence continues at coordinate 7,782 of JAUUIK010151692.1, read as the reverse complement.
TTTACTCAACAGGAAGATTGAACTAAGATTTTAGCATTTTCTCCACTTACTTGGCTTCAAGAGTTTCAGCTTTAGTCCTCAAGTTTGCCACTTCAGTTTCCAGTTTTCGCCTGAGAAACATTAAGTTACAATGTAGGTAAGTCCTAAAATACATAGGTTGAGGTCTTGACATTATAACATGGTCAATTTAACCACCCAACTCCTAATGCTTACACATAAAGGTATTTAGTAGGCTTCTACCTACCAATGTGAACAAAAGTTTAGAGTTAAAGTGAACTGGCTATTTCACATGTGACAAAATGGCTGCTATTTACTGAAGATTTCTCAATTCAGAAAATAAAAGCCAATTTGTCACACATGAAATACACTGTAGCTTCTGATGGGACATCAGATGTGAAACAACCCATATGCGACTTCTAATTGGACATATTGTTTTTCTCACACGTGAAGTAATGATATGCATCATCTGATTGGTTGGGAAGAGTAAACGAACTGAGTTATTAGCTAAAGAATCTCCAGACTAATTAATTAAATTAGTACGCAGCTGCCATGTAGGTGTATAGCTTGTGTACTAGTACACCAACATGAAGGCCACAAAAAAGCACAAGAAGTAAAGCTGATTTAGCTATCAATATCATTAGTTTTTACTTCAGAACCAGATCCAAAAATCTAAAACTAGTTTAAAAATATTGATTTTTGTGATGTTTTGGAAGTACTCTGAGCCTGGTTGTCACAAATTTCAAAGTTCTCTATCTCAAAAGCAAAGTAATCTACCGACATGAAGCGTTGCATGAACACTAACACAACTGATCTCTACAACAGGTTAAAAGAACAGCTTTGTAGGATTAATAGTTTAGATTTTAGAGATTTTATGACGTCACACGCCCACAAAGAATTACAATTACAAGTTATATAAATATTGTAAAAAATATGAAAAACATTTTTTTAATTTACTAACTTTTGTGCTGTGAGCTGTTCTTCTTTCCCATCTTCATAGTTAAGTTTCTTGATTTCAGCCTGCAAATGATTGAAGAAGAAAATTAAATATTCATGGTCGGATACAAAAAAACTACTGCACTTTTCAGAATTGGAAATAAGTTCTCAAACTCATAAATAATTCATGAGGACAACACAAAGAAAATCACTACCATAATGTTGGTTTGGATATGTGATCTTAATTAGCATAAAATTTGGCCAACTTTTGCTAGAATTTTCTCCAAGAATTATTGATGGATTGAGAAGCCACACTTGAAAGAGTGTCTCATCCGATATCAGCTTAGCCTGCTTTGCATACTCGATTTTTTTATGCTCGGAAATCTCGCCAAGCGGCATTTTGAATTTCGACTTCGAACAACCAATCAGAAGCTACTTCCCGGGATATGGAAAGTTCGCTCTGATTGGCCAGTCCAGACAATAGCTCGTGCATATTGGAAATTGATTAGCGGCTCGGTTCAGCAGACTCTATTTTTTGGCGAGATTTCCGAGCATAAAAAAAATCGAGTCTGCAAAGCAGGCTAAAAATTGGATGGCCAAGCAAGATATATCAAACTGCATTACTATGTTAATGTTTCACAGAATCAAGGACTTTTCAATACAGTGCAGACCATGAAAAATTTATTTATGAAATCTATTTTTTCCCATAATAAACTTTAAAACTTCTTTAAATCTCACAGCTATCTACAATTATATGTTGGTCATCTACTTTAAAATATTGTATAATATGAATGCCACGACTTGTAATTTAGATGCCTCATACCTGTGAAAATTTTCCATCTTTGTGATCCTTTCGTCTGTTGAGGAACCAATCAGGGATCTTGTACTGACGAGGATTCTGCATTATAGTAACAACACGCTCTACCTCGTCTTCAGTTAGCTCACCAGCACGCTTGTTCATGTCTATATCTGCCTTCTTGCAGACAAGATTTGCATAGCGTCGACCAACACCCTTTGTAATGATAATAATAAATAAATATAGTCAATGCCTGTAGACTTATTAAAATTAATTTACATTTCTTTCAATAGTCACCCGAAAAGCTGGTGACACTGTTGGTAACAACAGGAAGTAATTTGAATATAACATGGCATCTTACAAGTTCAATAAATATTTGGTTCGACTTATACATGAGTGATATGAAAAATGCAGGTTTTTGAGTCCAAAAAATGGGGGTTGACTTATACACGAAGTCGACTGATACTCGAGTATATACGGTAATACACAAATAAAAACATGGTTGGAGTCTGATATCATTTTAATTCCTTGATATGATGTTGAGAAAATTAATTGTGAATAAAAATGTTGCCAAGAGCTTGAAATTTAAGGAACATAAAATAACCATATGTGTCTATATGCTGTGATATGAACATAATGGGAGTTTCAGAAAACAAGAGAAGTTTAAGAGGAACAGGAGGCATGTGTTTCTCTGACTTCTCAAGAATTTTATATTGCTTTTATAAAATATTTTGAAGTACCATCAAAAGTGCAAGCGTACACAGAAAATCTGTCCTGATATATACACTCATGTTGCAACTGTCCGACCAATCAGAACCTGCATTACATGTATATCTCACATATTGTATATCACGAGTAGAACTCTATGCAGGTATTCTATTGCAAATCCTACAATCTCATTTGCTAACAACTACACATCTATTGGCTGATATATGACGCTGAGAATGCAATTATCCAAGTATTATTGTTATATCTAAAATTCTGATTTTGACCAATCAGGAGCATTGATAGTTTTGTCAAATTTGGTCACAAATATTCAAGATGGCAGATAGGCCTTTTTCGATATATTAGAATTCTAACTTTAATCCGAGGCTGTGAAGCTGAAACAACAATTTACACTGAGACCCAAGGGAATAAGAAGATATTTCTTTGGTATTCAAATTTACAGCCTCGAAGGGAGGCAAAATATTTAATATATCGAAAGTGGGCTATTGTATTTGTAGTTTTTCAAAGTTAAATAATAAATTTATCCCCAACAAACCATACTTTGAACTAATGTATACTATTGGTGGCTACTTGGGCTTTGTCTTACCTTAATTGCCGTCATGGCAAACATAATTTTTTGTTTTCCATCAATGTTGGTGTTTAGCACACGAAGAATATGCTGAAACTTTTCTGGAATAACGAGTGCCTTTTAAGAGTAAAAGCACAAAAAATGTCACCAAAACAACAAACCATAAGTCTAAATCACCGACAAATGAAAACAAGTTAAGATCAAGCACAAAATAATAATTTATTATACTACTGATCGTAATTTCATTCCAAATCGATGACATTCGTGAAACAGTGGTCTAAGATTTATTCCGAATATTGCAAGTTTCGTTCATGATTTTATCAAATTATTTGGTGATACGTTTATTCGATAACTGTACTTCGTTTGTGGCTCGAAAATGGTATTGAAACGTTGGTATTAAAGACGATGGAAGTAGATTTTACTCTTCTTTTTAGACATCTTTACACTTACCATGATGGCGGCCGAAAGAGAACGATCCCGTGGAACGATGGGAAAATATGGGATTGTGAGCCCGCGATATTTAAATAAGCGGAACTATCAGGAAACCAACCACAGTGAACCCAAGCCCAGTTTTTGTGCCGTATTTCACCAATCTTTTAAAATAAAGCCAGGATTTTTTCATGTTATTGTTATTTGTGTCTTTCTTTTCATTGGGACAGAGTTTGAGCGATACGAGGGGATGTTTATTAGCCAAGTACATTTACTGTAAATAATGGCACAAAAACCGGGCCTATGCTCCCTGTGATCCAACGAGAAATGCATTTAAATTTATCATCATTTCCGCTCGGTGAAGAATTTTTATGCTATGTTTTTTTTTGTAATAAACAATGCCCTTATTAGCATGACACCTCACGTGTATTCAGACATTTGTTAATGGTATGGTAAAGTGCATGCAGTTATGAAACAGCTACTCTTTGCACTCGGATTGATCAATAAAGAGTTAATATTAAACCATACCTCGTCACAAAATCAATGTGTTATAATTAGCTTTGCAGCTGATTGTGGAATCACAATGATGACTTTTGACAGTCTGACAGAGCTACACAAAATAAAAGATATTCATTCTGAGTTGGAAGTATAACAAGGATAACAAGACACGCAACATGTATAACAAGACACGCAACAAGTATAACAAGGCACGCAACATGTATATAACAAGGGACGCAACAAGTATAACAAGACACGCAACATGTATAACAAGGCACGCAACAAGTATAACAAGACACGCAACATGTATAACAAGGCACGCAACAAGTATAAAAAGGCACGCAACACTAAGTATAACAAGACACGCAACAAGTATAACAAGACACGCAACAAGGATAACAAGATCTAGACACGCAACAAGTATAACAAGGCACGCAACATGTATAACAAGGCACGCAACAAGGATAACAAGACACGCAACAAGTATAACAAGGCACGCAACAAGGATAACAAGGCACGCAACAAGGATAACAAGACACGCAACAAGTATAACAAGGCACGCAACAAGCTTAACAAGACACGAACACTTTCCCGTCAGCGGTGGGGTGAGGATTATTGCCGAACCAGGAAGATATTTTTCTTGCTCGCCGTATACGCTTAATTGTGGCAAATATTACAACAGTGAAAGAAGTCAACAAGCTAGTGTCAACTAGAAGAGAGAGACAAGGAAAACCCTCCTGTACGACTCACAAAAGAAATTAAGCCCGGAAAAGTAAGATATCAAATTAAATCATCTTATATACAGTTGAACATCACCAAACCTCTCGGACGAGGGGGAGACTAGCGTAAGTCAGACTAAGGTAAATTACGGAACCACTAATTATTAAGGTGATCATGAAGAATGACCGCCCAATTGTTTTTAAATCAATGATCCCCTGTCTCCTGTCTGTCCACTATTGTGTAATCTTATTTCTTGTTCAGTTTCTGTACGTAGGGATACATACATGTATTATATCGATGACGAGGTTTACGGGTCATTCGCAAAAGTATTGTATCATGAATACGAGTTCAATCCCAAACCACTGAAGAGAAATGGCGGTGTAAAATACCCATCATGAATATGCTATGAATATGTATATGAATATGCTAAATTGGCGAATTATGAAAGGGGCACAAAATCGTTCTTGAAGGGGGGTGTACACCCCCAGAACCGCCCCTTTCAATTTCCCCCTTCTTCAGGGGCCTCGCCCCTTGAGGTGAGAATGAGGTTATATCAAACCTATCGTTATCTGTCAAGATGACGAATATATTTATAACTGTATTTACGCGTTATTTGGAGCACAAAATGTCAACGAAATGTCGTTCGTGATGTCAGGAAATGTCGTGGATTATTCGATGACTATTTCATGTGAAGTTGGTAATTAAAAAGTCACGCAACATCTCCAAAGTTTGCGCATTGGGAGTGACACGAGTCTGTCGTTACTAAATATATGTCATGTCACCTTATGGTCAAGTACTATTCCATCTGTCTTAATTTTTGGACCTGCTGTCACTATTCTCCTTCCATGTTACCTTGTCGTGGTAACCACGATCCACTGTTGTCAGCGGTAATCGTCGTCGCCCTACTTGCCTCAGAGGCCATGAAATAATCCGAGTCATTCGAATCATCAAAAACAAACCGTAAAAATTCCTGTCGCTGTGAATTATGTTTGTAGTCTGAGAATCCAAGATCTGAGGTACTTGCATTTAACATATCGTTTTCACTTTTTTTCCAGGCTTAATTGTTCCTGGTTTGGCACCAGATATAGACGATGACCAGCTCTCGTAACTGTTCTGACGTGAATTGACCTGGACTTGGTGTTATTGGGGGTGGTGGGGTAAACGGTAAAGTTGCAAGGGCGGATCCAGGGGGAGGGTCAGGGGGTTAGCGACCCCCCTGTCATTCCTCAGTTAAAAAATTGTTTTTCATAAACGTTTTAATTTTTACCAGGTTTAAAGTATTTTTTAAGAAAAAAAGTATTATTTTTAACGTTCTTTAAATTGTTTGAACAAAAGTAGATCGCTCAGAAACAGCTTTCATTGACTAGACGGAAAGAATATACTAGGGAGCCCATATCAAGCAATCGATAGCATATTCACAGTGATCTTTTTACGTGCTTGATGACGTCACGTAAAACAAATTACGCTTGGACCCCCTCTTTAAAAACTTTCTGGATCCGCCCTTGAGTTGGTGCTTCGAAGTTTTTCTTAATGACACTAAATAGAAAAAGAAAATAAATAACTGACAGATTGTTACAAGGTTGTTTGTATTTTTCAGTCTGTTTTAAAAAAAAGTTTTAGTTTACCTGTTCGATTAGTTTTTTTGGAGTGAGTGTTGGCGTTGATGATACAAGCAATAAAGGACTCTACGAACTAAGTCGTAAAGTCTGTGGTGTTAAGAATATAATTATGTCGTTACTGATTGTGTGTGTAATCCATGTACTTGTTCTTCCAGCTGCTGTATGGTAGAGATGAGTTCCTTGTTACTTGGCAGGCTTGGAAAAAGGGCTTCGTTTCTTTTTTCTTTTTAGTCAGGTCTGGTCGCAAATTTGCAGTTCTGTGTCGATGGTGCATTGCGGTCGTAGGGTGATTGTTCGCCTGGTATTTTAAAAATGCTCTGGTATTTTAGGAAACGTCCTGCAGGGACAGGTCATTGCCCCTGGGGGACTCTCATACATAAGAGGGCGGGGATGCTCGTCGTACCATTTAGGGTTCCAAATCTGCGATATGGTACCTCTTAGGGTGTCACAAATGTAAAAGGACCACCAGAGAATAAGCCGGTACCTCTTAGGGTGTTTGTCAGGAAATAAGATAACCGAGATGTAGATTATGACAGCCGGAATGACAGTTGTAATGCAGGATATTTATTTTCACTTCATCATCTGACTTCTGTACGTCAATTAGCTTTTGTTTGTTGTTTTAGAGTTGGTACCCTTTAGGAGTAAAAATCATTAGCCCACCTGGACAAGACGTAGGTACCTTTTAGGGGTCATTTTCAAAATTTCCGACGAGCATCCCCGCGCCCCTTTCATACCGGATTTTTTTTATCCTTCCTTTATAAATGCGGTTGAAAAAGTGATGACTCACCCACAGTTTCGAAGTTTTTATCATGGCCCACCCTCTAATAGATGTTCCATTTAATAGATAGCCCACCCCTTTATTTCAAGGAGCTCAAAACTCCCGTATAAAAGGTATCAGGGATGCTCGTCGTATCTTTTAGGGTGTCGAAGAAGAAAATTCATGCTATTAAATATAGATAATAATCAGGAAACCAGGATACATATCAACATTATATTATTATTATTAAATACTAAAACCTCGCAAACAGTGCGTATTTATGTATGGTATCTTCTGGGGTTAAAACTCTGTAAGCCACGCCCATTAAAAAAGAGTTCCGGTATCTTTTAGAGGTATTTTTGAAAATTTACGACGAGCATTCCCCGATACTTTTATACTAATTACATCTCATGATTGTAAGCCGTGTGGCTGCATATTGTACCTGTAAATAGCAAAGGATAAACCGTTGGTTATAGTAGAGTTGGTTATCAGTAGTATCGTGTGGAAAGGTGAAAAGATATGGTCCTGAGAGGGTTCCAGGGGCGGATCCAGGATTTATTGTAGGGAGGGGCCGGGTGTACGAGGAATTAGGGCACCACCAAGTCTGTACAGGTACTAACAGTTTCGTACATTTAAAATCGCAGAAGCAAAAAAAAAATGTTCTCCATCAGTTTTAAGGGCCTGTTCTCCTCGTAATTGCTACTATCTACTGCGTTTCAGTGACAAGAAGGGCACT
>JAUUIK010151581.1:0-12129 GCA_032270385.1 Urticina crassicornis | reverse complement strand
AGAATCTTGACCTCGGTCGGGTACAGGCCTCGCTGCGCGCGGTTCTGTACATTCCCACCTCGGTCAAGATTCTCCGTACAGACCTCCCGCTCGGTTAATAAGACCTAAAGATAAATAGTGCCGCTTATGTATGTACAGATTATGTAAGGTATATTCTTCATTAAAGCCTGTCTGATGCTCGCGTAAGCGTGAAACTCGGAGTAACAGCAAAAGTTATATGTCTTTAATTTATCTACAATTACTTAATTACATATATATATATATCAGTAAACGACGAAATGAGGGATGGAATTTCGAATGGGAGTCTTATGCAATCATTTCCAAGAAATCGGTGGCAAACGACAAACAATATTTCCCCTTGACTAGTTCTGTCGTGCAGGAAGCCCAATGTCATGGTTGTCAATATGTGAATAATAGTTGGCGGCGCTGCGACGGATGTGGTGAACATCATGCAATTCTTCGTGGGCGTTGAAACTACAAAATCTGTTTGCTTCAATGAATAACAATAATATTTCAAGATATTGTAGAATACGTAGAAATGAACGTTTCCCCCAAATTTTAGAGGTTTGTTGTTTGGAACCGAGTTTCGTGTTGGTGTACAGCTTGTGTACACCAAAATGACGGTCACAAAAAAGCACAAGAAGTAAAATTGATTTAGCTATCAATATCATTTGTATTTACTTCAGAACCCTTTAGATATCACTTATAAATGTTAACCACGACCAATAATTGATTTTTTTGACATTTTGACATCTCAAAAGCAAAGTAGCCTATCGACATGAAACTTTGCATGAATACTAACATAACACATCTCTACAACGGGTTAAAAGAACAGCTTTGTAGGATTAATAGTTTAGCTTTTAGAAATTTGATGACGTCACGCGCCCACGAACATTAACACCGCCTCCGATTCTTCCTCAAGTTCATGTCCTTGACAAGCAACGAAAATCCGACAGGACAAACTAAGTTCAAATCAAGTTTGTTATGCATTTGCATAGTTTAGGAAGGAGAATTTGGCTGCCAAAAGCAAACATTTCATCCTTAAAGTTATTACTTTGTGGCATATATATTTGGAGAAAGTCTGTCAGTTCTTGAAGTTCACACGCTGGCGAAATGTTGACGTTTGAAAGTGGTCATACATTTTGACGTCGCGCTGTAAAACATCTTGAACTTTTGTACCTAACCGAAAATAAAGTCAGAATTTGTTTCGTTTTAGAACGTTTTAATTCATTACACTGATGAAAAAGGCGCTGAAGGTATCAGTAAAGATATGATTAATAAAGCCTCCACTGACACGACGAATGATGCAATAGCTGGTAAAGGTATACAAATAACTCTTTTTTGCGTATACTGTTTATCGGGTAAAGAAATATATATTTAACTAGTCATTTCTAATAGAAAGTGAAATGCTGCGAGATTTGAAATAATTGTTTCCTGCAATGGTTATGCGGGCTATACTTGAATGACATCATTGACTGTGACGTCATAGATCATTGTTCATGATACATATGCATAGAAACATATTTTCCAATACATCAAGTTGGGCAAGAGGAATAACATTTTGTTACACAGGAAGCCTACTGCAAGATTAGTGTCAACTCTTGAGTATTTGGGAATGCAGGTGGATTTTCTAGAACCTCAAGAACATGAAATTGGGAAATAAAAGTTCTATTTTCTAAAAAAAGTGTGTAATTCTGTTGTTTAGGAAAAAAAGGTTTTTGATTCAAATATGAATCATTATAGTATATCTAGTTGAAACAGCCTACCAAATGACTACTCATGGTATGGTATGTGAGAAATACTTTCTATTGTTATTGTTTAATTAAGACATAATAACAGTAGTAGATAGACTTGGTACTGTGCCATACATCCTATGTCTTGAAGTGATTGGTGAACCTCACTGTGAAAACAATAAGTTAATTAACTGAGGTGCTTTGTGAGAAAAGTATATTCAAGGACTTTTCATGGAAACATCTGGAAACATAACATTTTATTATATAAAATAATATTAACAAGAACATTTTAGAACACAACTGTAAAATAACAAAGTGTCAACATATATGATTTGTTTGTGAGCTGTTCACTTAAAACTGGTACTAATATTTGATTTCAAAATCTTAAATCCTTAATATATATTTTGAGAGATAGCAAAATATCAACATATATAACATATATATTAAGTTAAACGTGAATGTCAGTAACCAGGTGTTTTACATTGTCAAATGTTATTTGAATATCGTCATTCAGATCCACAAGCAGCATGATTTGTACTTCATCTGTTGTCGCTTTTGTGGGATTGAAGCCTGGATTTATCTTTAAGAACAGTTGTTCTAGCTGGTGTGCCACATTTTGATTGATTGTTAGACTGATGTTTTTACCAGTGTCCACATCAATTACTAGAATGCGAATGTACCATTGTGACGTACATTTTTTTGCAGGCTGAGTCAAATGGCATGACTGACATGTTGCTAAAACAGAGTCTTGTTGTAAAGCCACTTTTTTTCTTGCAAGTTAAACATTGAAATATTTTGTTAATAGTTTTTATTCCTACTACTTGTGCTGTAATAGTAGATGATGCAAGATGTTCGAGATCTTGTTCTACTTCAATGAGAGGTTGGTTAAACGGTTCACAGGGAGTGGCAGTAAAGTTATCGGTCTTGGGAGTGTTTAAATATCTGTCAGCTTTCGGCCCTTTCACACGGACAGTTTCAAACTTGTAGGTTTGATCAGGCTGAAGTGTGATAACATAACTTCCCCACAAGGCAAGCTTCATGGAAGCTGTTGGGTCAGTTATCATAACTTCTTGCTTTTGAAGTATTCCATTGTTACTAGCAAACACTTTGACTGCAGAGACAGTTACAACTTTGGCTTTTACTGTTATTAGCTGTTCTGCGGCTAATTTGTATATGGATGATAGTGGTATCAGGGTATTTAAATCAGCTGTCAACTCATCACAGAATTGAAATGGAAGTTTATCTTTATCCAAGGGAGTTATACTGGTGTTTTTGTTGATTCTGATGTCACATCCATGAGTTGTAGTACGTTTCTTTAACTTTACAGGACTCTTTGTCTTAGACACAGTTTCAAATTCTGACCTCTTTTCTGGAGAAAAGCAGACAGCTCTGACAACATCATCTTGTGTTTGTAACGTGCAGTTGAAGTATTTTCTGTTACCGGATTGGGCTTGGGTATAACAGGTGTGACTTTATGAATAAAGCAATCAACAGATGCTTCAGTAGTGTCTGGAATACATAATAAGTGGAACATATTAAAAAGCAATACTTGATAGTTTTAGTTATTATTGTTATTGTATCACTAGGTTTGAACGGTTGGAATGATGAGGTGATAAAAATGATTAGGATCGGTTTGCAATAACTGTCTATTGACGTAATTCCATTTTCAAGGTCATTTGTATACATTAATTGTACACAAAGCAGTTAACAATAGCGTGTAAGTCTAAGCCAGTTACATGTACTAGATTGAGGCAAGTGAGAGTATGTTGAGATATATAAAATAAAAAACTAGTTACCTTCAAGTATTTTTGTTTCCATATCTGATAGGTAAAACTAGAAAGGAGAGAACATAGAGACACATGAATGAAATGTATACTTTAAATAAACAATGAATTTGGTCTGTTTCTTTTATTTCAGTAAGAGAAACAAACCCAAGTTGTGAAGTCACCGTTGAAGAATTTAAAAGAAAAAAATATACTTACCTAATTTTTACTAAAAATAGATAATCTTAATTTCATTAATAAAAATGATTCAAAATGAATTTATAAGTTTGTTAAGTTTGAAATTATCAAAAAGATAAATAGTCTAAAGGTGATAAGAAAAGGTAAATATTTCTTGTGCTACATGATCTAATCTAGCCTGTTCATCTAATGTAAATGAAGGATAGACAAGAGACATTTTTTTAGAAATAGAATGTATATTTGTGTACATTTGAACATCTAAAACATAGTATATAGTTTAATTCATTAATATATTACCATCACTGCATGCTGTTCAGCAATGCTTGACTAAATGCACTATATGCTGCTTGTGCTGTCTGATGTAATCTTGCTTCTTCCTGAAGCCTGTATTGTAATGTTGAAGACGACTTTAAGCTAGACAATCTTTGAAATGTCATTGGTTCAATAACACAGGATGATAGTGTTTTGACTCTGCTAATGGCAACATAAGATACTCCAAGGAGTTTTCTCTGATTTACCAATATCTATCCAAGCTTTAGGTAGGGTAAGACCTTGGCTCTTGTGTATTGTGAGAGCATATGCTAGTCTAAGAGGCAACTGTTGTCTTTCACGGACACCATCAAGTGATTGAGCTGAGACAGTCACTGGACATATTGGTACACACAATGGCAACATGTCACTGATAGATGGACCTCTGTAGTCATCAAACTTGACAATAACAGCTACTGGCAAGCCTGGTGGTTGGTGATTAACTTGATAGATAAAATCAATGATTGTACCTGTAGCCCCATTACAGAGACCAACACCTGGCCATAGATTCATAGTCAGCATTACCTTTGCACGCTTTGCCAGGAATACCACTGGTTCTAGACCCGACATTTCATCAGGAGCCATTTTCTTTGCTGCAGTTGAAGAATGACGTGCAGTTATGCAAGCAACAGGTTGATGTAGTTTAGTAAGTTGATCATGATTATAAGATCCAACTTGGTCATTGGTGTAGAATAATCTAGTAGTATCATCAAATTGGGTCAGATTTGATATATTTGCTGGTTGTCGTGTCAACAGCAATTCCCAGTCATTGGTAGTTGATTCACCCTTGCGCAATCAAAACAGCAAGTTTCTGAATTGTTCTTGTTCTGTACTAATACCTTGTACTCTTTGATTAACTGTAAGTTTAACAACTTTGTTAAACATCCTATATGTTTGATAGCCTTGTTCACCAATAGCATTTGATGGCTTAGCATGATAAAGTGGTTTATCTGCTACAGGTGGTAACTGGCCTGGGTCACCAGTCAAAATGAAAGACTTTCCTCCAAGAACTTTGTCATGATTACCAGTTGCTTGTTTGCAACGTCTATCGATCCAGCCAAATGTGGTTTGGCCAAGCATAGAATACTCGTCTACTACTATATAGTCAATACCATTGAGACTTTCCTGCAATCTGCTCAGGGATTGGCCTGTAAGATCTTTGTTACCTCTTGGTCCAACTGGTAATTTCAAGAGGGAATGAACTGTTACACCTCTAATATTATAAGAGGCTTTACCTGTTGTGGCAGTTACTGCACATTTACTTTGCAAAAGGTTACGAATGGCATTGATAAGGTAGCTCTTTCCTGTACCAGCTACACCTATTATGATAAGACACAGTGGTTCTTTGTCAGCAAACATGTTTTCAGAGTGAGTCTTTACAATGTCATATGCAAGTTGTTGCATTTCACTGAAGCTATTGATATCTACAACATCATAGTCTTGTGTAATGGCTCTGGCTTGTTCTCTCCTGGTTATAATCCAGGTAGGCATTTCACCAATTTGTTGATCAGTGTATCTAGCTGTGTCTTGATGCCAATCATGAGTTGATTCTGTTTGTTCAGAATTATCAAATGGAGTATGGAGATCAGATATGATCATCCACTCTTCACGACTGGTGTTGTCTTGTTCATCCGGCTGAGTCTCAGGTTCTTCCTGACTCTGAATGACAGTTTGAAGTTTTTCAAACCAGTCGGGTACATTGGCTTCTGCATATGGTGTTTGCAAGAATTCTTGCCAGTGAGTAATGAATGTTTCATCAGAGGTCACCCCATGCATTATCTTGGGTATGTTTCCAAGGTCTATACCTTAAGAGCTGATACTTACAGTAAAGGGCAAATTTGGCCCTTTAGGATTAGAAGAGTAAGTTGGAAAGATGCGAGGAATAACATTATCTGGTAATGCTGTTAGCTTTGCATTGACAACTTTATATTTTGTAGCAAACTGCACAAAATTAAGGTGCATTATATCAGGTGAGCTGTCATATTGCTCTCTGTTAGCATAAATATCTAGAAGTGAGTTGTTTGTACAGCTAGTATCACCATTGTCAACAGGTTGATTAGTGTTTACTCTGCGAGAGCCATTTAGACTCACAGGAATAACATTGAATGATGAACTGTGTAGTTTCAGTGATAATAAATGATGCGTTGTCTCTTGTGCAGCATAATCTCTCTCACCAAGGGTTTTCATTACAACCTTTTTGATGGCTTTGTGTGGATCACTGTTGCTATCAGTACTTTGCACAATGGAATTGAATGTCTGTTTTAGTAATGGTGATCTTGGCTCACCTTTTGCTGCATACTTTGTAAGGTATTCAACACAAACATAGTGATCAATGACAACCTGGATATCACAATTTGCTCTCCAACCTTGTAGCTGGAGTTGCTGCTGGTTGTTTAATCTAGGATCATTCCTTTTAGTAACAATCTTTGCTCTGTATTGTAGTTCATCACTCTTACTGTGGACTTTTTCAAATTCCAACTTTGTGTGTGGACATTGTTCAAATGGAAAGTGAAACCGGCAGTTCAAATCAGATTCATTGTGTTTCTTTCTGAGACAGTAGTTAGTACTACAGCGGGTGTGGCGTTGAACTGTATTCAAGAGATGTAATCAGAATCCTTCTCATATTCAGGAATGTCTTTATAAGACCTTTGACATGGATGGAATTGTGGTCTAATCCACATGTCATCATCAGGTGGGTTTGGGTTAACAGTTGATAACAGCCAATCAACATACTTACATGCTGTGTCAGAAGCTTTATTACCAGCTTCAATATCCTGGTCTAGTTCTGTTGTACCTACAACATCATGTTCATCTTTGTATTTCTGAGCCAAGAAACCTTTCAAAGCAATCTCAGTGAGCTGACACAATCCTGGGTCATTGTTCAGTTTAGCAGTACCATGGCAGTGAATACTACCTCTACCCTCATATTCATACCTGAACCAGTGCCATTTTGCATCAAGAGTATTATATAACCAATGTTTGATAAAACTCTCTAGTCTCTGAGTGAAAAACCAGTCCACAATGTGTGGATTATTAATGACATTATGTCTTCTAACTTCATAAGTAGTGTTGTTGTTGTCTCCAAAGAGAGCATGTAATTCAGGCCAATGCATATCAGCTGATGAAAATGTGAAGAAGAACGTTGGTGTTCCAACATTTGTTACTATAGCTTTAAGGTCTTCTTTAACCCTATGCCAGTAAGCATTAGTACCAGCGATATTAGCAACATATGTAGACACTTTGGACATAAACACAGTTGAACTATTGCTTGTAGCCATTTCACGCAATTCATCAATGGTCATATGTGCTTCACCAGGATTCTGTTTCAGAAATATCCCAGTCTGTTGCAAAGTTCTCCTTCTCTGAATCATATTAAAAGCCCAGTATGAAAATCTGGGATGGTTGGCAAAACGGTATACCCATTTACCATCAATTTTCTCAGCAAATTTCATAAGATGCTTAATTTTTTCTGGCAGAGGAACATCTCTTAGTAGTGCTTGATTGGTTGGATCTCCCTTACCATCAGGGAAAAGTGTGGGGAATGCCATAGTAGCAAGGTATTGGGTTTGATATTCATTTAATGGCTGCTCTTCAACAGTAGGCAAAGATATTGGTTCTTCAGCTGGGAGTATATTTCTAACAGCATCTAGTTCTTGTTGGCATTGTTCACCAACAGGTAAAAAACTACTCATTTCTGTAGACTCATCATACACTGTATCTTCAGATGGGCTATCAGTAGGTGGACCCACATCAGGTTCAACAATTTCATCAGAAATGTCATCATTGGTCTCAACAGTCAACAGATCTGATGGTATTCCATTAATAGGCAAACACTCTAGTGTGTGAGCATTTATTTCTACATTTTTATAATGAGGATTATTCATTATAAGCCACGATAAGGCATCAAGTACTTTTTGTCTTCTGACGTTGACATCTTTAAAAGTATTGTCTCTACCTTTGACCTTCACAATGATTACAGAAAGATCTTTTGGATATCTTGGTAATGAAGATACAAGTTCATTGACATTTTGTGGAAGGTTAATACAGTGTCCAGAATAACCTCTCTGTCCACCAGGTTTAATGTAAACTCTCATTATAGGAAGAGCACGGGCAATTAGCATTTCCTCTACTTTAGGATTTGTTCAGGTTGATTATATTTTCTTTTCTTTGATTCTCTGGCTTTTTGAAGTCCAGTCTTTTTTTCCAATTCAGGTTTCTCTGAATGTTTTCTTTTGTGATAGTTGTTATCTTTCTCTAACCTAAGTTGTCTCTCAGTTTCAGTTTACTCTGAATGTTTTCTTTTGCGATAGTTGTTATCTTTTTCTAACCTAAGTTTTTTTTCTTGTGACATGCCTTTTTCATTTCTAATCTAGCTTGTCTCTCAGGTTCAGTTTCCTCTGAGATTTTGTTCTTTTTATATGCTTTTTGCACTTCTAACCTGATTTGTTTCTCAGCTTTTGTTTCTTCTGAAATTATTCTTTTCTTATATTCTCTAGCGTTATGAAGCCTTTTATGTTTATGACTTTGAGTTTCTTCCAGTCTTTTTCCCTGACATGAAGTTTTCTTACCATTTGGGACAGAAGCACAATGAGTTTCATTTTTGTAAATGCAAAAGTCAACTGGTACAACTTCAAACACATTGCTATTCAATTCAAATGAGAGACAGCATAAATATTGCTCTAATTTACTGATATCAGCACATTTCATAACAACAGCAGTGCCATTTGGATCAGGCATACCAAAACAGTTACGTGCATGGGAATCAAACACATAAAAACAATCTATAGACTTTATCAAAGCCATAATATAGCCATCTAATATTATAAATGCATAACTGTTGTCACTGAAAGCATTCATCAAGGCTGAACGTAAAGTAAAGTATGGGGCCTCGTTTTCGTGGTCGTCACGAGTGATTCCTCCCTGGTAAAATTCTTTATAGTTTATCAACCACAATGGGTTGTCATTTGTTTTGATTTGTGCCTCAATGGGCTCCACCACAATGGGTAGATCAGTATTTGCCACCCTAATAGGTGATTGATTTGGTTTGTTTGCCTCAATGGGCGATTGATTTGGTTTGTTTGCCTCAACGGCCTCAACGGGCGATTGATTTGGTTTGTTTGCCTCAACGGGCGATTGATTTGGTGAAGACGGCCAGCGAGCTCGATCAGGCAGATAATTCAGCGACATAGTCTCTGTATCTGGGATAACTTCTTTTTCAAGTGCATTCATTCGACTGTACGAGTAGTCCAATGTTGAACTTCACACGACTGAGCACATAACAGAGCTGAAAAACTCATAAAAGAACATTGTCTTCCCATGGAAATGTCACTAAATCGTTCGTGACCTTGATGAATGCTTGCAGCAATAAATAAAGTTGAGTTTGACATAATAAAGAACACTTACCTATCTTTACTTTACCTAGACTTGAAACGCGACCACATCTAAGTACGAGCACGTGCAAAGAAACGTGTTTTACGCAGGGCATAATTTGAGGACGACCTCTGCTGACCATATGTATTGCATATTCAAAAAATCATCGAAACTCCACGATTGATTTTCGGAATTCACAAATCGAGTTCAGAAACGGTTTATAAAGTGCTCAGGACCTACGCGGCCACATAAAACACAGGAAATCCGTTGTCAAGATTAGTGTCGCTACTCGCTTCGCTCGCAACAATTAGATTAACATGCATGATACATTTTATCGATGCGGAAAAGAGGCCTAATTCTCGTTAAACTATAACTTGAATCTCTTGCGTTTATTTTGTTCAGGAGTCTATTTTACCTCCATGGACCATGTTCACAACTCCAAGACTGAGATACTAGAAAATAACTATGACGACGGCTCTGTTGCAAACAATGCCAACGTTAGTCATGAGGCAGACGCTTTTGTTGCGGTCGATCTCCCAGACGACAAGGTAGAGAAAGTCGAAAACACCAGCCGTGATATCCATGTGGTCAAAGATGATGTCAAACTTGATGAGCATACTCATTTCATCGCAAAAAACCCAACACGGAAATAGAGAACAAGCATCCAGCGTTAAACCTAAACAGTTATAGATAAATGCAAAATAAACTGCATAAAAATGTATTGAATAATTGTTGCTTAGCGAGGGAAGAAAATATGTTTAATAAACACAATTAAAAACCTGTAACCGTTATAGAAAATGTTTTAATTTGTCCAGATTCCTTACAACTTAGTTTTGAATGATTTTGATATATGTTAGAACATTTTTAGCCCATTTAACGACCCCACATTATTAGTTTTCACTATAATATATTAACGACTTTCTATCCTGCTTACCCCCTAAAACGCATGTTTTCCAATAAATTTACTGACATCAAAGTGGATTCTAAACTGAAAAAAAGTAAATTACTGTTTTTGACTACATCCTAGATCCTAGAAATACACCATTGTAATAGCATTGACATGTTATACAGGCTCTAGAACTGTCTAATCAAAAACTCTAGTTATTGAATTAAGAATTAGTTACTTCCGGGTTTCCAAGAAATTTTAAGTCCCTCCATCTTAAAAATCTGGAACTGTTGAAATGCTTCATTAACATTCTATTTTTATTTTTTCCAATATAGTATGACAATGTTGACGCACTCAGGCATCTCGTTTTAGTGCGCATGCGTAGATGATCAATTATGGCGTATTTATTGTTTTCGCTTATCCCACACGGAGAAATTGACGTGGTAATATGATGTAATGAACTTTCACTCGCAGACTTTTCGAACCATGCAGCGGGGTTTACTATAAGTAACGCCATTAAGGCGAGCTTCTTCAACTCTGCACATCGGGTACGTTGAGTTTGTAACGAGGAAGAAAATTCCTCATTACAAATTCAAGGGCTTTATCTAGATATAAAGCCCTCATAACGTACGTATTCATCGGGTTATATCCCAGATACAACCCGATGAATAACAAAGAAAACCGTGTTAGGTATGGTCTAATTGATAGTAACTCACATTAATTGTTTCATCTGTTTATAATATAATCATTTAATTATTATAATATCTGACTCATTTAATTCAGGCCACATCATCCACTGAACCAGCAGTCGAAGAAGATCAAATCGAAGACGAACAGGTGTGCTTTATCAAAGAATTATGTTCGGGTAGTAACACAGATTAATTCCTACATCTATTTATAATAAAATCCTTCAATTATTATAATATGTGACTCATTTATTTCAGGACACATCATCCATTGAACAATCATTCTTAGAAGATGAAATTGAAGACGAACAGGTGTGCTTTATCAAAGAATTATGTTCGGATAGTAACACAGATTAATTCCTACATCTATTTATAATAAATCCTTCAATTATTATAATATCTGACTCATTTATTTCAGGACACATCATACTATGAACAATCATTCGAAGAAGATGAAATTGAAGACGAACAGGTGTGCTTTATCAAAGGAATTATGTTCGGATAGTAACACAGATTGATTCCTACATCTATTTATAATAAAATCCTTCAATTATTACTCGCTAACTATCAGCCGATAGAAACCTCGAGTTCACAAGTCTAATCAGTTACAATCAAACCGGATGTTCCTTTGCACCCAATAATGCAACGTTCTGTCACGACATTGGAATGTGGTTTAGCAGTTTGTTCGGAGCAATTTGAAATCAATTCGGGCAATTTGCGAGGGGTTATTTCTCGTTTATCAGTCGAAAATAATGGTTACGTTCAGAATAAAACATATAAAAACATTATTTTTCATATCAATCATAGAAATACAACTTTGATTGAAAAAAAGAGAGAAAATATCATAGCTCTGAAAGCAAATATCACAACAGGTGGACATATCAAATTGTCCAAACCTATTATTGCAAATTCCTCCAAACCAGCTGCCCAAAAAAATATTCCAATGTCGCGACCACGTTGCAATATTGTGCGCAAAGAACTCGGTTGACTGTAAAAAGGTCACGCTTTTCCGCGTCTCAGTCTTCTGGCAAGCCACAGGGAGCCCAACCTTATCTTTTGAGCCGTGATTTACAGTAAATGTGTCAATAAGCACTCTTGGTAATATAACACTTTTTTCGACACCGAACCGTTTTTTGAGTATTTGTTGAACAACGAAGGGATGTTTAATGGTTGATATGCCAGCC
>JAUUIK010151137.1:0-12172 GCA_032270385.1 Urticina crassicornis | reverse complement strand
ATATTCCGAAATCCAGAAGTCCGCCGTTCCAGTACTTTAGGTGAGATGGGGCGGAGACCGAGTGAGATGGCATCACTAGGGTAATATCTTATGATTGCTGTCCGGGAGGGGGGAGGGATTCTTGTATGGCCGACTGCTAGCAATTTGCAATCACTGACAACGTATGAAAATTCAAATCCCTTGTTTGTTCTCTTATCACATACTGTGGCGCGCGCTATCTAAAATATTTTGATTTGAAACCGTTGTCTAAAAAATACATACAATAAATAGACCAGGCAGAGTGTTCAGTGCCCGGCATAGTGTTTAGTGCCGGGCCCAGGCGGACTTGACAACATATTGTCCGAGTTCAGTACCCAAATATCCAAAACAAAGAGTTGACCGTATTATTACGAATCACCTGGATAATAACGTGCCAGACAATCAAAACATGCTACAGGTACAATCGAACCGGTCCAATGATGATGACCTAGCCGGTACCTGGTTTCCAAGACAATCTATTTAATCATGGAGTTAACATGTCATGGTGATTGATACGTAGCTCTTCAGCTGTATTTATCAACCAATCTGTCCATTTTGCCAAAGGTTCAATAGGCTCAGAACAACGCTAGCTAATACGTTCACTTCCCCCCTACCCCCTCCCCTCTAAAAATGCAGACTGAAACTAGAATTTACGAGATGGTTATTAGTATCCACTTACCTTACAGCACGACGTCGGTGACATGCCATCAGACCTTAAACCCGGCCGACAGACAGACAAACAGAAAGTGTTAAGGAAAACCGCTCAACTTGAAACACAAGTTGCTGTTTATTTAACTTGACAGCCGGGGTAGATCGTGTATACACACAAACTCGTTCGACACCGGAAGTCAAGGTTTGTTTGTTTAGTGTTCACACAAAGGCGAATTTCAAATCGAAAACAGATTTTATAATGCTATAATAATAATAATAATCAAGAAATACAATTCATTTAAACACGCCACAGCTTGGATATTTTTTTCTGCACAGAATGGGATTTTTTAAATATACAATAATGTTGATAAAAACGACAGTACAACAGGTCACCATTGAGAACCGTCTCAACCAATCCGATCCCCGCGGGCAATTCAGAAACTTCTGGAAGAAATAAAATATGGCATGCGAAGCAGCTTGACTAAACACATTCATTTTCTTGTAAACTTTGGGGTAAATTATTCTATTGAGCAAAATTCGAAATAACCCCCTTCTCGAATATTCCTCTGACAGAAAAACAAGAAAGAAGTGTTGTTCGTCAACACTTAGCCAAACAACATACGAAAGTACCAGGACAACTGAGCTACCTATTTATTTACGAATGCTAATTCCGTGTTTTCTATTGAAAAGATAGAACGTTCTAGTAAATTTCGGTCGCCTACCGAAGCGTCAGAATAACAAGTTTTTGACTGAATGAGACGGATTCACCTCAAAGAAGTGAAAAAGTGCACTCTCTTCACCACAATTCCTCGCGGACAGTCTCCGTTAGAGTGGCAGTGATATGTTTTGAGATTTATGGGTAGTGTTTAGCCGCAGCAAGAGCGTGGTTTCAAGCTGCACATGGCTCATTCAATGTCTCACCAAGCATTGGTCAACCTTCTTGAAGATGGGTAGGTGCAATGTACACTGAATTTTCGTCAACAGATATACAAGTCGTATTTCTCAATTCTTAAAACTGATATTTGTTGTGTACGATAGTTGGACGAATACATCTGCCCGCGGCCAATTTACTTAACTAAAGCGATGAATTTTAAAGTTCTACGATTATATTTATCGACAAATCACCAACCAAATGGCAAGCGAGTACGAGAGTTTAGTGCATTTATATTGCTTGGAGTAGAGCGGACAGAGCATCTTATTAATTCTGACCGAAAACTGTTCCGTGGCTTTTAAAGCACGACTCTACCTGGATAGATTTTGTAAGCCCTCACAGGAACAAAAACAATATTAAATTCTCGTATTTTAAATTTAACTTGAAAAGAAATTTTATAAGTAAACAGAAAAAATGCTTTTCGATTGTAAACAGAATACATAATTAGTTTTTTTTTAAATAGTATTCTGAAGTTCATAATTCGAGTTCGAAGTTTCAACTGAAAGTTTATAGAATATGATTATATTTTATTTTAAAGCTGAAGCTACAAATGCCGTCGGTCGAGATATTACTTATACGTTGTTGTTCCAATCCTCGGGTTCAAAACACGTGTCATCCTATAGGTTCTTTCCAGAATTTTCTAAAGCACTTCGGGAGGTCATATCAAAATTGATTATCGACACTTGTGTTTATACCGTGTTGAACACAGCAATGTTTATCTTCAAAGAATCTAGGCCTAATCTCAAAAATATGCCACAATTCCCCTTGGATTAGTAAAAAAATTGTCAAAGCATCTGGGGGATAGCCCAGCCTTTTTACATTCTCCAGAGCCCAAGTCTATGAGTTTTTTTGGCAACCTCGTTTTGATGATTAGTGACCTGGATAATTTTCGGAAATTATATGGTTTATTTGATAAGGCAGTTTGGAGTAAAGTTGAGGGTTGTCCTTTGTTTTTGAATATATTGAAAAAGCTTTAGACATAGTTCCAAAATTGAATAAAAAACTTTGTGTTGAATTATCGAAGGAGTATATATTTGGTCAAGTATATCCTTTAACGGCCAGAAATGATCATTAAAACTAACTACGGCAATAAAACCATGAAATCAGCGCAATATTCATTACATATTATGATATCATTGACAGCATCCGTTATTTTTTATTTATTTTACAGTTTGCAAAAAAGTGACAATATGTACCGAGACATCGTCCAATCGACATTACTCGATGAATTTTTCAGCGAGGAAAGTTTGGATGAAAGTACCGATGCCAGCGCAAATTCGGAAAAAATTCGCATTGCTTCGTTCGATGTTGGTAATTATAAACCCGAAGAAGTGGATTGGAAGGTTGAGGAAGGAAGCGTTTGTATTCGCGGGAAAAAATCCAAGGCCACGGCCACAGGAGCAACGGGAAGCAAGTTTTGTCGATGCGTTCCAATTCCTGATAACATAAACGCTAAAACTATCACTGCTCGATTTTGTGTGGGAGGTGGGTCTCTCGTGGTAGAAGGCACCAAACTAAAGAGGTCACCTCGTCTAAAACGAAAAACAAGTAAATCAGCATTTTTTGGCGATACTCACTTCAGTTTGTCAGTGGATCTTGGGGATGGAGTTCCCATAAATACAAGATATGGCGTCGAAGATAAGCCAAAGCAAGAGAGAATACAATTATTTTGACGTACACTGAAATTAATTGTTCCTGGTCGGAAAACAATTGTGTGACTTTGCATTTCAAGGATGGTAAAAGTAGCGATAGATTTTGCAACATCAACATAAATTATGAAATATTTTATCATTTTTTTATATGCAGAATTCAAATTATCAAACTATCGAATTCTGGTGATAGCTACAATAGCGAAATGAAAATATCAGAATTTGACAATAGCTGTAGAATGCAAACTAGTAATGCAAATTCATGCACGATCTATTGTTTGTACTCTTCTTGTCTTCTTGACTGCAAACCGTCAAAGAAGCTCAGGCTTCTGGTTCCTTCGAAACAAATTCAAAATAAACATAAGGGTCTTTTCAAAACTGTTTCGCATTGGATCAAAGTTTGATTCAAAGCAAAGATTAAAGCAAATAACAAACGCGTGGTCTCGGCGAGGCCTTGCGCTATTTTGGCGCAGAGAAAACCATTCGGTTACAAAAAAAATACTAGTTTCAAATCGAGTAAACTTTAAAACCTGCCATGAATAATTATGGCGGGCTCAGTCCTACTAGATCGTAGAATATTAACGTTAGTTGAATGAATTATTGATAAAAATAAAATATGAGAGGATATTAACAAGATTAAGGGTATTCATGCGGTATGTCAATAATATAATCCAGCGTTTTGCTCTTTGTCATTCTAAATTTCACTCTTCTGGAAACCGGTTCTCCTAGGAGGCAAGTTATTGAATACTATCTCCAAAATCAAATTTAAACTTAATCTAGTCATAGTATATGGGCTGAAATTTCTAAACACAGACTGATCTCCCACTCAAAGAAAACGGCTTTCGAGTATCAATCGGGTAATTCTGGAAGGATCTGTGGTTCAGGGAAAAGTCAAATATTAATGGCCGGTTCTTGAAAGAGCTTTGTTAGAACCCTGGTCGTTAGTCTGGGTGGGATTAGACATCTTACGCTTCGCTAAACTGCTCCTTTACGCTACACGGAGAGCCTCGTTGCGAAATACGAGCAAGTTGTATAGTCTTCTAGTAGTCTTTGCCTGAATTCTTTTGCAAAGATAAAGTTTCATCAAGAAGAGACGTTATTTTCCAACATTATATAGTTACCGAATTTCCTAGATTCTGGTACTTTTACTAGAGCTTTCCAAATCGGTACCATACGTGCTTAGACAAAGATGCTCAGTGGGACACCTTTAATCAGGCCGGCGCGAGATGAAAAAAAAAACGCTACTGCAAACCACAGTTAATTAATTAACTATATGTGCAAACGGAAAGAAAGCATTTGCTTCTGTAGAAGGTCCATTTAGACCTTAGAAAATACAACTAGCCAGTAAACTATGGCATAAGCATTATACATTCAAAACATAGTTAATTGAGGGGACCCCTTAAGTAAACTCATTTTTTATTATACGGTGTTCAATTTACCTATATCGATCTTTTCAGCCTTAGATGATCATGCCCAGATGATATTTATATTTAAACTGTTGGCACTGCAGTGCTAGTATGGTTGTTTGGTTGACTGAGTCTGTTACATGTGTTAAACGAAACATCGCCGGTACATGCAGTGACAAGCATCAAACACACTTCCAAAGATGCATGTTATTAAGTTCATTCAGTGGCTAGCGATAAAATAGCCTTTCATAAAAGACTTCTGCTTGCCATTCAAAAATAAACCACATCAGCCTTCATATTTTTAAGAATTAGAGGAATTCAATTTTCTTTGGAATGAACTAGACTTGTCTAATGAAAGTATGATGAGTCCGCATGGGCAAGTGGCTAGTCATCTGTGCATTCAGTTTCACGGTGATCAATGACGCCGGATTCTTTTCATTTAACTTTTTTAACTGAAAAGATAGCTAAATACTAAAACTGCTTTGAATGGATACCTTAAAAAAATCCGTTACTGTCATAATGGTGGAATATTCACCTAAATAAAAGCCATAAAATACAATGCAACCGGCGCTATTTCGCTATTTTTCCCGTAACGATGGAGTAATTCTGCTCTTTGCTCTGACAAACTAGGACTAACGTCCAGCGAAACGTCAGTTAAGTAAAGCTCGTGATACGGTTATTGCTTTCCCTATATTCATCATTTTGTATGTATAAAATACACCGACGCAGCGCACTCTACTTAACTTGCTAGTCGAAAGTTCTATTTTCTAATTCTGACAAATGTGATCAATGCGTTCAATGAATGTAAAACTGATGTTGTATAAGAAAAAAAGGTTTTGTTCAAACGATACGCCGCTGTTTGTCGCATGCAAGACCTCCGGCACCAGAAACAAGGGATTCCAGAGAGGCACCTCGCTGGATCACCTTTTTGGATATTGATTGAGGCACATAGAGAATGACGCTTGTGAAGATGCGTTTAATGTTGATATAAGTAGACAAAATAACGAGGGTTTTACAGAGATGAGCCTGTTCCACGACCACAACAGAAAAAACGTCATGGCATTTTGACTTTTCTATAAAAAAATCGACGCGAATTTGTATGAAAGCCAGAACGCATGGCAATTATAAGAAGACAGTCAGGTGCTCATAACATAATTTTAAAAAAATTAGGTTTTTGGAGAAAGATTGATTCTTCCGCTCAGCCCTCGAGTGAATGGCCACCGTTTCCTGGTATCTGAGTTTGAATCAACGAAACGAACTCCGTTTTAAATGAAAAAAAATTCTAGACTAGATATTTTAAAATTATGTAATTATGCGTGAAAAGTGAAAATGAAAATAGCGAAATAGCGCCGGTTGCATTGTATTTTATGGCTTTTATTTAGGTGAAAAGTGAAAATGAAGCTCTTAGTGAACTAGCTTCGAGTCGATGTTTAGACGAACTTATTAAAAACCAACCCCTCTAAAATCCATCTGCTACGGTTCAAGTATTCTAGAACATGCGTCAATTAAATTGAAATCAAACAACTGAATTATACTTAGAATTAATAACTTCGCTTCGATAAAAGAATCCCCTGGTTCGGTACCGTCAAAGTACTCCAAATATCGTACAGTTTAAACTTCCTTTTTCTAAACTTTGGTACAAAAATAGCAGACCGTAAAATAACGCGTGGGCACGGCGAGTACAAGAGTCAATGTAAACACACATGGATCAATATTTTGATGGACACAATACCATCTAATAACGGCCAATCTCTCAAAGATTTGACAGACATCAAGTGTTCTAGAACCTACATACAACAATTGAATTATGAAAAAGTTCAAACCGGAAAAATACTTCGGGGCGTTTCCCGACCACAGAATACTTAATCATGTCAATTTCGAAAGAACAAAGGGAATCGACCACGAGTTTAGAACAATCTTCTTCCGATAACCAGAATAGAATTTCAAATACATCAAAAGATATAATCATTTCATTTCATGAAATGAGAAAAGAAACCTTCCCATGATTTGACATTGTATACATCAATGAGACCGAGTTTAGAGTCACCAGAAACCGATTCTGCGGTGAAAGCATAGAGTACAAGATCACTTATTCTAACTATTGCAGGATTACTACGCCGTTGAAAGGGCATTCTTTGGACCTTCTAGAATCTATTTAAGTGATATCATCAGTGTCAAAACTAAAAGTCAAGCCTATGACTTACAAACAGACAAGAATTATTAAAAAGAATAAATTAATGGCAAAGATTGTATTATATTCCTCAAAAATATATCAAAATAGATTGATATTGCTTATAAATACAATATAAATACATTCGTGGGCAAGTTGACTATACAATTTACAAAAAAAAAATCAATAAATGAAGGGTTTTAACCAACAGTTCTGTCGTTACATCATCAAAGCGCGCGAAAGTAACATCTGTTATGGAATGACCTAGAAATTCTATATTCAAATATATACCGGACAGGACGCATGCTTTTCATTTTCAAGGGCTGGTGACTTCTTCGTCGTCCGAGGGGGGTCCTGTGGGGAATTTGCTTCTGTTTTCCTCGGCCCAGGAAAATGTTCTTGCTCGGACTTTGAAATCCTTCCAACGGCGAGGGTCTGAGGATAAGGGGAAGTTGTAACATAGTTTAGAATTCTCATGATAACTTATTGTGTATTACTGTGGAACAGCCCATTTCTGTTCTAGTTTACTCCTCACACGCTCCTTACCGACACAGTCCACTATTCTCTACACACAGGACTAAACTCGCCAGTTTTTTTTAATGAGGGACTAGGAAAACCCGGAGAAAAGCACTCGAAGCAGAGGAGAGAAACGACTACAAACTCAACTTACATAATTCCTGAGGTCGGGAATCCAGCCCGGACCACAGTGCTGGTAGGCAACGCATAAACACCACGCGTCACCCCTATCACCATCCCCTCCCCCTCCAACTTAAAATTGCGCGAGACCGAGAGGAAGCGATCAAGACTGACTGACGTGTTGTGAATAACTGACTGAACTACGAAACTAACGATCAACATTTTACGTTATACCAGAGCGACAGCATCGAAAAACAAAGTAGAATTTCTTTGATAATGAAATTACAATAGGGTGTTTGCATGATGGCGCTATTTGACTACAACTACCAGAATGCTTTGCGAATTTTCTTTCTTTTTCAGATTTTTATTCCCTCCTGAGAATAGCAAGACAAGGTATTAATTATCTAACAAAAGAGAATAAAGAGAATAGCAAAGCATGATCCTTAATCCTATTGTAACCACAACAAAATATCTTAACCGATAACTTACTTGTTTGTCCTAAGCGTTCTGGAAGATTTGGCTGGCTTTGACCCTGGAAAATAGAACCGCCAGATCAAATCTCCATATCATTGATGTGATAAAAGGTACTTATCTCACATCATATATATCATAAAGCGGAAACGTAGATCTTATGGACGATAGGAGCGCACGGAAAGGAACAAGGGAGATTC
The DNA here is from genome assembly GCA_032270385.1 of Urticina crassicornis. Classification (NCBI taxonomy): domain Eukaryota; kingdom Metazoa; phylum Cnidaria; class Anthozoa; order Actiniaria; family Actiniidae; genus Urticina; species Urticina crassicornis. The sequence goes on along the minus strand of JAUUIK010151137.1, from coordinate 4,040 downwards.
CGGTTATACGTTCATGTTCTCAGTACACTAATAAAACATATATGTATATGTATTAGTGTACTTGGACAATGAACGTATTACCGGGATTCCCCTCTCTTTGAGCACTTGTTCTTTTTCCTTTCGCCCCGTTGCTCTCCCGATAAAGTAATGCTTATTGACTATGTTTCTTTTAGATTTTTCTTCTTGTCATATTTTGCTATATATATATTTAAAAAATTATATTTAAACAGAAATATACAAACAAAGGAATAAATGAATACATAAATGAAAAAGAAAATAGCTGCGTGAAGTATCCATCACCTCACGAGAGTCTCTTCCTGACGTCGAACAAAGAAAGGACATGGCTTGATCCATAGCTAAAACAAAGGTTAAAAACAGGCATGTAATACATGACAAATAGTTGCGTGTTTTTTTGTTTTTTGCATCTAATAGACACTTTTTTATGGGTTTATTGCAATCGCTTTAAGATGAGACTGGTGTACAGCAGTGACTTCAAACTAACACGATTATGACTTACTTCTAAGGTTAAATTCCACTCGCCGCAGATTTCGAAAAACTCCGGCGATCTCCTGTTTAAAGAAACAATAGAACCACTTAAAAAAGGAATGGGTACTAAAATTAAAATAATAAAATACCAAAGTCTGTGAATATATTATGGAGCTGGGGTCAATTTAACAAATTTCCTATAGTTTCTCGTGGTATGTCCTCTTATTCACCACGGCTTGCGTCATCGCATCGTTAAAATTGTTGTGGAACCACGAGTTGCGAGGCGCAGCTGACGATGCGATGACGCAAACCATGGTGAATAAGAGGACATACCACGAGAAACTATAGGAAATTTGTTTTTTACAACAACAACTAAAAATAGTTGATCGGAAAGGCTAAAACGTCTTAGTGGTTCAAGCGCGCGCCAGCCGTGCGCGAGTGATCACGCAATACCGTGGTATGTCTTCTCATTTACCACGGGTAATCAACCAATCAGAAAGCGAAATTCACAACAGTTATTGTAAAAAAAGAGTTTACCGCATGCGAACTTTTCCATTGAGGCATAGCACTATGATTGTCTTGTTTTCCACCGGGATGTAACTTGTCACCCTTGGTTGAATCCACGTTTTCATCCAAGACAGATTCATAAAGATTTCTGGAACAAAAAACGAGTATTCAGAAAACGTTAGCAATGTGAGATCTGTTTGTATTGTTAGTGTGCTAGTTTATAAATCTTATACGGGAATCCCTTGTGGATGACCATGGTTGATGCGCGACTATCTGTAGGTTTAATTTCCATGCGCAACCACCTCGTCGATGTGCACTGCCTCATGCAATGCCGCGTTACGAAGTTTAAGAACGTTTACGAGAAATTTTTAACTTTATCTAGTGAACAACACTGTGCCGTGTTAAAAACGTAAAGGGAGTTTACGGGCGATCTTTAATGTTATTTAGTAATATCTTCGTTAACTACCTGGCTTTAGAAAGGACCGACTCCGAGGCAAGACGAAGCTCGACGGTAAATGCATGAACAGAAGAAAGCATAAGGTCTTCTACGGGCTGAAAAACAACAAGATATAATGTGTGAAAGTTACACCAATATAGCAGAGTTAGTTACTAACTCTGCAATATGGCCGTGGTGTCTTTGTCAATTTGTTCCCGTTAGGAAAGACCGGAAACCAATAGGGCGCATTGATTGTAACCAGTGACTCTATGATGCCATATTGAGCAAACTAAATACACAATATTTGACATTGCGGCCTGTTTCTGTTCAATAAGCCAATTGATCTCTTGTTCTCTTGTGAGCATTCTACGTAATAACGTCACATATTAGACTACGCGCTCATACCAAAACCTGTCAATGCCATGTAAGTAGACAGAGACTCAACGAGAAACACTTACCTTGTCTGTGACATCCCACTGTCGTCTAGAGTGAGGTGGTGCTGAGCAACAGTTTATTTTATCCTGAAGAAGAATTTTAGCAGATGAACGCGGCGTCGAGGGAGGGGAGGGTGAGGCTGCTGGAGGTACAGAAACTAGAGACTCTGGAGACGTTGATCTTCCCTTGTCTGGAAGAGACATCCACGCGCTGACTGGTGGTTGTGAGGACCTGGGAATTGGCCTGTCGTCTTCGTTAGATCTCAATGATTTTGGAACTTCTCGCTCATCACGTGAAGATGATCGAAGCAGTCTCTCCATAGTACCTCCACCTGAGCTCAAGGGTATGTCCTTGGTTCCAGTGTCTGGATTTTGTGTATTTTGGACCTGTGATGAGCTACTGGATTGATCGTTCTTCTCGTCTGATGGGAAAATCATGTAGGAATACGTTAAAAATGGTAGGCAGAAGTTCATAGTTTATCAAGCAAGAGTTGGGATTCCCTTGGTAAGACGACGATGAAAGACTGTAGTCTTTCTCTAAATAGCGACACGAGCGCAAGCATAAGAGATCTCACCTCTCAGAGAAAACAGGTTCGATGCAACCAAAAGCATGACTCAAACGCAAACACAAATTGTTGTGTTACCACCGAAAGTCACGCAGACTTTTGTAGTTCTCTTTTCCCTTTACTCGGGCCCACGAACGAAACTTTTTAAACAACTGATACATAGGGATGGCTTGTATTATTTTTGTAAAGAAAGAATATCCAACCGCCTCCATGAGGTAACGAGCCTCCCTTTGGAATAACTTTATAGATGAAAGACGAAAGAGTTTCGTTTTCTTTCGCATTTCATTCTCAGTCCTCCCTCGTGCAACTTTCCCAAAGGAACCCCAATTAGAGTTTCCTACAGTGCAAAATATGAATTCATACGCACCTAACACAAACGTTTTATTTTTTGTGTCATTCCTATTCATCTGTAATTCTTTAGGTAAAGCATAAGTTCCTTTAACACTTGATTCAAATAATGCATTGACTGCCGCCTGAGTTTCAATATCACTGGATAACTGACAACTCGTACGAGAACTCCTTGGAGTATAACCACCGCTATGCGGTCTCCTCGACTTGCCAGAAGGAGACGTTGCTTTGGGTGATTTTTTCATGTTACTCGGACACCAAATCCTGAGCGACGAATAAGAATCAACTTGGGAATTGTCCTTGTTTAATATTGTTGCTGGGAGAGAGTGTCTATGTCGATTCTTTTTACTTGTGTGTAATCGACTGACTGGCGAAGACGCAGAGGTTTTAACAGCCTCGCGACTATTCAATGCCCGTAACATAGCGGTCTTGTTGCCACGAGGAAGGCCACTAGAAGAAGAGGAAAGTCTGTGTGTTTTATCAGGGAACTCCCCTGTACACGATTCCTTCTCGCGCAAAGGTGATCCTGATTTTGTCTTGCGTTTTTCTGCACTGTTCACTTCGTCATTACTCGTTGTCCTCCCTCCACGCTCTTCATCGCTGTCATCTGACGTACTAGTGAAGACACCTCTAGCCTGGGATAGTTCAGATTCTCTTGATTCGCTGTCACTCGGTACAGATGACCCTCCTGACGATGAGGCACGTGTTACAGCGCGTGTGGATTTTGTTGGCGTGTTGTCCTCGCTGGTGGACGAAGAAGCTGCGCTATGAACGCGTCTAGCATTATTCGTTTCCTAAAATATAGGAACAATAACATGTGGGATTACTACCTAAATGTGCAAACAACGAATTGCATGGATGCATGTGTTCTCTGAGTAGGGAAAAGGAAGTGATCGAAATGCATGCGAGGGAAATTAAATAAATGCGAGGGAAAGTGAATGAATGCAAGGGAAAGTGAATGAATGCAAGGGATAGTGAATGAATGCAAGGGAGAGTGAATGAATGTAAGGGATAGTGAATGAATGCAAGGGATAGTGAATGAATGCAAGGGAGAGTGAATGAATGCAAGGGATAGTGAATGAATGCAAGGGAAAGTGAATGAATGCAAGGGAAAGTGAATGAATGTGAGGGATAGTGAATGAATGCAAGGGAAAGTGAATGAATGCAAGGGAAAGTGAATGAATGTTGTAACCTCCGTACCAAACACGTTACATTGCATCATATTTATTGAACATCTGAAACTAACCAACTGATAACCAGTAA
>JAUUIK010151026.1:0-12187 GCA_032270385.1 Urticina crassicornis | reverse complement strand
TCTATGTGTCTGTCCTCTTATTGAACATGGCTGGGAACCAATCAGAAAGCGAGAAATTTGAGTGTTGTTGTAAAAAGAGTTATTTCACAAGACTAACCTGGAGGTGGTCTTTGGTGACGTATGGAGTAACGGTTGGTAAACCATGAAGAGCACCTCTTTTTGAGCCATACGTCTCAAACACCATCTAACAACACACACACACACAAAGAAGTAATTAAACTTGGCCTTTTTTGTAACAGTGAGGATATTTAGACTCAACTTTACTGAGCTAGCCTTACAGCATTAAACGTGCCATACCTGTCCTGTACGAGTATCAACAACTTCCTTGTAAGTACAGAAGTCTAGATAGTAACCAGACTCATTAGAGATGAACATCCTTAGTGGAATTACTGATCCATTTGGCGTCAATCTAGAGGGGAAAAAACATTTTTATTGCAGTCATGATAGTAATATACAAAGAGAACGAACCAGGTTCGTAATCGTAGTAAATTATGAGATGTAATATATGTACAGTAATATTATAAGGTAACTGGGGTCAGCCCTTTGATACCAATATTACAAGAGAAAGTAAGACAGTGCAACTAGTTTCACACTGATATGTACTTAAGAGCTGATCACACACTAGTGCTATTTCTTGCAGATCATAGAGACATTATAACAGGGAAACGCAAAACAAAACAGTGATTATTTCGTAGTTCTTTGTCCCACATATTTTAGGTCAACTTTTGAATAGTCTTACATAATCATCGTGATTAATGCACAGCATTATTTTGATTTTCTTTATACCTGATTGAAACCTTTATTTCAGCTTGTAAGACTCTTAATCCCCAGAGTCGCCGTCCATAGCGCATGACAATGTGACGAATACTCTCTTCAATCTAAAAGGTAAAGGGTCAATGTTAGTGAATGGTCGGTTTAAAGTTGATCCATCGATCGTTCTCGATTCAGTGGCATTAGGAGATCACTAAATCACACATCCTCTGAAATTAGTGTAGTGCGTAATACTCGAAAAACACTGATATACTCACCCGGTCAGGTTCAATAATAACGCAGGGTGCGAAATGTAAAAATATATGATTACAGTCAGTTCTTTTAAGCTGCAAGGAAAACGTAAGGGACATTTACGAGAGTATAACAATAGTGTTTTAATCATTTTCAGGCATTTGATTCAGTGTATAAATATGATGCTACGTGTCCATTACCATTACTTCTGTTTCAAACAAAACAAATTCAAAACAAAACAGACAGACAAGAAAACAAGCAAGAAATAAAACAAATGAATAAGGGTGTGAGTGAATAAGTGAATGAATAAAAAAATAAACCCAAACATTAAAGTCCTTACACTCTCAGTAAAACACACTTCCAGCTGATCCAATGCTTCCAGTAGTTGAATTTCGCTTTCTTTCTCCATGTACTCAAATGAAGCTTCCTATAGTTCACAAATTGACATATATAGACAGCTTAATATCCTCCCGTATTTTCTGTTTTCGAATTAGAATTCAAATAGTTTTAAAATCACCATAACTTATCAAAATAGTAAATTATAGTCAAATACCTTAGTAATAAAATCAGAATGTCTGACAATAGTACGAATAAAGAAACGATAATCCGTAACCTCTGTTTTGTTGGTAAGCTGTTTAAGAGGGGAAAAGGCAAGATTACTTTTCAACTTTAAAAAGGATGTCAGAAGTGCTTTGCTTATACAAGCTATAAGGTCTTGAAATAAAATAAAAGTACCTTTTTTGCAGAGCCAAAATACAAGTGGAGGTTGTGATTGGTGGTGGGGATAAGCTCAAGGTCGAAATTCCGAAGACGGCTAACCTCAAGTTGGAAGGCAAGAGCAGGCTCCAAATGACGATAAATCATGTCTTCCTCGAACTAATTAAAAAAAATAAATAAATAAATAAACAAGGAAAAAAAGGAAGAAAAAAGCCAGTTTTTATTAATTTGCTGTTGCGAAAATAAAGGAAACATTTTGATTTATTAGTGGACGTACTGCATTGGCATTCAAGAATGTAAAAATGTTAAACCGCCGAACATGGTGGAGCGATTATTGCATGCTGTATATAGAAGTGCCAACGTATTTTAAAAGCAATCCGATGTTAATTAAAACAAAAACGAAATTCAAAATTGTTTCACCGAATTTTAAAAAGAAAATACATAATATGGATAGGTATTAATCTTACAATACATACGTCGTCCTTTGAGCGAAACGTGAAGAACCAAGGGAATGAACCCTGTAGAGAAACAATTATTCATTTTTAATCTAAGAAAATAGACCTCTCATATGGAAAAAACACTCGGATTAGTGGCAAGATACCAACAAACTCATTTACAGACCCAGAGTCTGTAACCGGACTCGGACCTGCAACGATGACAGACAATGCCATCTATTATCCTCGTAAAACAAAGTTGGTCTAGTTTAGTTTTTATACAGTGTAAACTAATAATAATAATAATAATAATAATGATTTATTAACAGATCCATAAATGGCTCTTCCCTGTTAAAAACTATCTAAAACTATCTAAGCTATATAATATAAATATATATATATGTATAAAAATTATAAAGGAGCTAAATATAGTATGTAAAATATAATTAAAAAATAAAAAAAAAAATAAAAAAAAAAATAAATGAAAAGACAGACAGTAACTAATAATTCTTTGCAGGACGATATTTTCGTATTTTAAACCAATGAATAAATGGATAAAGACAGTATTTCAGTAGTAGAGTTGGGTGACCATATAATAGAAATTGATTATAAATACCATATAGACATGCAAGTATCCCAAAGGCTGTGAATAATCTACGTATTTATAAGGAAACGTTAAGAACGCTACCTTGCCGTCAGCTATTAAATATGTGATCCTTCGAATTGTTTTTTCCTTCAGCACAGCTTTCTTCAATAGTAAACAAAAACATCAGCAATTAATGACACAACTGATAATGAAAAAAACCATTGATATATTTAAAACAGTTTAACAAACGGCTATACTAAAAAAAACTATAAACGCTGATCACGTTTATGGACACTTTGGATTCAGTTTTCAATGTACCTTTGAATTGGTAAACTGCGACACTACTTCCCGACACTCGTCCATCCTTAGATGTTTTCCAATCATCAGGGCAATGTTGATAATGTGGATTGGTTCCTCTTCACAACCAGCCTGCTGAAGAAGAAACCAAATATAGACAATAGTGTGCGCTTCATTTTACCATCTACCAGCTTGCTTGAAAAGCTTATAAGCTTGTTGGCATACGCATATATTTAGAGATGTGTACCTGTTTTTTGATTTCTGCCTCCATTAAAGAGCCAGAGCCAGACCTTTTAAACCCCTTTGGTGACTGTGGAACTTTAACGGTGGCCTGGAATCTTTCCATAACCAAGTCAAAATTCCTAAATATACGAAAGGCGTTGATAGTAGATAACCATGCATGTAAACATAAATAAAATTGACAAGCAACACTTGCCGTGCTATGAACGCGCAGTGTCCAACCATCATGATTTGAACAGTAATTTCGCTCTGATTGGTTGAGCAGATATTAACCGTGCCGTGGGCATTGGGTTTTCTTACGAAATATGCTAATGAAGGCAATGCACGTTCTGATGACATATGCTGAACCAGAAAAAAAATCATACAACTACAACAGCAAATAAAAATTAAAAACAAGTGTTTCACCTATCAAAGTCTTCAATTGTATCAAAGGCCGCCATTACACCAGTGCGACTACAAGGTTGAGATTGGTGATGAACGAGATCAAAGAGATCTTCACTAAGACTGCGAACCTGTCATAGAAATTTGATGGAAATTCATAAACAAGAATTTGTCAGGTATATTCACCTATTTATGAGTAATACCATGGCATAAGGGAATTTAGTGATTGAATGTATCCGAGAGCCGAGGGAGGTTTCAGTAATGGAATTCCCGACGCTGTACACTTGTAATACCATGGTCCCCGAGGAAAGTACATTAATTTACTCCTTGTTTTCTGTCATGCTAAGAAAATGTTTCAAATAATGTCGACATTATGTATCCCACAAGTGTTACACAGTTTTTGAGAGTCTTGTATGGTTTACTCCATAGCTGGCCAGACACAGTACGCATGCAGTATGCCTGCCTTCTCTAAATTTACCTCATGATTTAATAATGAGGTAGATTTAGGACTTTAGTGGTTTTCATAAACCCGTGAAAAGTGTATTAGTTAGAGAGTAATAGTGTCTAGACCAGCTGTTGCATAGTGCAAATAAAGTGCTGCGAGTATAGTGTATGAAAGCACACTAACCTAATACATAGTACACAACATGTATTTATTGTGTCAATATAAATCATATGTTAAGCCAGCTGTGCAGAAGAAATTTTAGATTGTGCAGATAATATGTTTATATTTATAACACCCAGCTTCATCTGGCATAGGTGAACGTTGTGCAAAGTACTACAATAGGTACTACAATAGGTGGCGTAGTGGCGTAGCGGTGTGAGCGCTCGCCTCTCACCACTGTGACCCGGGTTCGACCCCCGGACTCGGTGTCATACAGTATGTGAGTTGAGTTTGTTGTTGGTTCTCTCCCTTGCTTCGAGGGTTTTTCTCCGGGTTCTCCGGTTTCCTTCCCTCCACAAAAACCAGCATTCATTCGATCTTAGCTGTGCTCCGTGATCAGATATGAGTCATATGGTGGCTGCATAGTGCGCCTTTACAAGCCTTCGGTTCGACCACGTTGAGCTGCGTCCTTCGCAATTCAGCATATGCTGCCATGAAGAATGATTAGCCCTCCAAATTATTATTATTACTGATTACGAATAGATTTAATGAACAAACTGTATACATAGTACATTAATCAGTAGCATTAATATTGGTATTTTGTAATAGTGATATTTGTAGTTATCATTTTAAGTAGGTTGTAGTTATCCAGTAGATAGTGTCATTGTCAACGAAAGAAGACCAGATTAGATGTAGGTTAAAGCAGATGAAAAATTGCTAGTATTGCTTCTTGAGATGCTACTTTAATAATTTCACGTGAAGACGGCCAGCGAACTCGATCAGACGGATAATTCAGCCACATCGTCTCTGTATCTGGGATTACTTCTCTTTCAAGTGCATTAAATTACATCTTGTCTCCTTCTGTCAATATCTGATCGACTGTACGAGTAGTCCATTGTCGAACTTTACACGACTGAGCACATAACAGAGCTGAAAAACTCATAAAATAATAGTTGTCTTCCCTCGAAATGTTACTAAATTGTTCGTGAAATTGATGAATCCTTGCAGCAATGAATAAAGTTGAGTTTGACATAATAAAGCACACTTAACTGTCTTGAGTTGACTTGAAAGCCAACCAGAACGAACGAGCACATCTAGACCAGACGAGCAAAGCACGTGCAAAGAAACGGGTTTTCAAAGAGCATAATTTGAAGACGACCGCTGCTGATCATACGTATTGCATATTCAGAAAATCATCCAAAGCCAGCCAGCCAGCCACAGTTCAGTCACGGTTATAAAGCGCCCAGGACCAGCGCGGCCACATACAACACAGGAAATCCGTCGTCAAGATTAGTGTCGCTGCTCGCCATGCTCGCAGCAATTAGTCTATATCGACTGAATTAGACTGAATTAGACTTAACATGTCAAGGTGTATTAAAGCGTATTAGTGCTAAAAACGCTATTATTTGTTTCACGGGTTTATGAAAACCACTCTAATAAATTTACCTCATGCATTAATAATGAGGTAGAATTATAACTAAATTTACCTCATGAATTAATGAGGTGGTTATAGTGAAGGTAGGAATACTGATGAGGGAATTTAGCGATTAAATGTCCCTGTTGGCAAAAAGAAGACCGAGGTGGACATGGTATTATTAAGACTTATTTTCATTTAATTCTTCTAATTTGTGAGTATTATTTGGGAATTGATCTTAAATCGTAATCCTGCTTTAAAATTGGTGAAAGTTAGACCGACCAATGACCGCAGTATTCGAAACTCTTGGCCTGGATCGAGTGTGACGTCAATGGAGTCAGTCTTGGTGGTAAGCTTCGTATAATTCATACGGCAAACAAACAAAACTGACTAGTTCAAAAGATTCCTTTCATTTTCTTTGTAAATTTTAGAGAAGCATAAACATTTTCTACAAGATTAATCCAATTTAGTCCAATGGTATTCGAATATGCGAGCGCTGGAACAAACTAAACAACTTAGCAAACAAACCAGTGATGACATCTCAAGTTAACCTAGATTGAGACTTTGTGCGTGTTCTTTGGTTTCATTTTAAGATTTTTAAGGAAAACAAAGCCAAAAAATATATTAAGAAGAATTACGGACAATAATACGGACAACGGAAACTTTAATTTGGATTATCCTCTTTAATACGGACACTTAGGTTTTCCTCTTCGATGTCCTTATTTACGAGGTTCGACTGTATATTGATTTTAAACTTGAAATTTTTGAAAATATATTTTTGGGAGGCATTCATTTCTTTTTCATTTGTACGAAATCGAATTTTCTAAGAATGTATATGTTTTCTTTTCATCACATCAAAATAAGCTCAAATTCGGGAAATGTAATAATTATGAGCTGCTTTTTATTAGTATGGTAATCATTTATATCAGTGTAGACCTGAATGAACTTGTTTACCTAATCTATATTCAATATTTTTAGAATTTTAATTTTAATTTTAAAAGTACTTAAAAGTACTTCTTAAGTGGGTTGAAGATGTGCTGCGTGCAATAGAGGTTTTGCATGATCACGTGAGGGCAGCCATGTTGGATGGCAGAACAATAGAATCTGTTTCCCCTAAGGAATTGAATTAATTCCCATGTAAACATATTTCATTGTTCCTGCCATCCACATGGCTCCCGTCACGTGATCGTGTTTTGTCAGGATATGAGTTTGTTTGACAAAAACTATTGGAATAGTGTCAACTACTTACCCTCGGCATGGCAAGAATAGTTTTGCTTGATGGTACTTTATGTTGAGACCTGAGGAATGATAAAATGACAAGTGCAAAATAAAATAATCTGAGGGAGCTTGTTATTTCTAATATCAACATTGAATGACAAAAAAATATATATATATTTGCCCGACATCCTTACCGATTTGGGTGAGACCAAGGCAAAGAAAATTGAAACTCAACAATCGACGCGCCGTTTTCCACGAGCTAAAATAAAATAAATAATAACGCAAAGTTACAGGACGAATTATATTTACAAATGGAATGAGTGGGTATATGATTAAAAAAAAAACCCCACAAAAAACCAGAATATTACAAAACACTTTAAAAAATGCTTACAAAATATAATATTTTATAGCTTCAAGTACACACCTGTTCGTGGCAGAGAGTATGCAGCTGGTAGGCTTGATAACTTCGTCTGACATAAACCTATTGAATAAGGTTACAACAAATATTTATCGATAATTAAGGGTTTATCAGATTTTTATGAAACTCACAGGACAGAAAAGTGAATACCAAAGGAAAAAAAAGAACTCGAGCATATTGAAGTTGGCAAAAATGTAAAATTTCGGAGAAATATTCTATGCACAGTCTAACCTCTAGTGCTGCTGTTCTGACAGATTCATTTTGGTGAAAGAAAAAGCTTGGAAGAACATCAAATATTGCTGTTTCTGAGAAGATTAGTTTCTAAGAAAAGAGAAACAGTTTTAGTTAACCAAGATGATGCGTACATACTTAACAAATAAAGAAGGCTAAGCCATGTTTTATACTGTGATAAAACTCGACGGACATTTGAAAACACGAGAGAAATGTTAAAATAACGAGCCGAAGGCCAGTGATTTTAACATTTTTCGAGTGTTTTCAAATGGCCGGAGAGTTTTATCACAGTTTATAAAATAACTATAATATAACGCGCGCTCTGATTGGATAAAAGGCTCCTAAAACCATGTTTATTTTCTCTCAGAGCACAGAAACATGATGACGTGACGTGAGCGCGTCATTCATCTTTCAAAAGTTTTAGTGTTTTGCAAAATTTTCAATTCCTTTTTTCGAGGGTAAAAATAGCTTCTAAACTATTTAAAATTTGATAGCTACATGGTTTATCTCTACTCCTATTAGTTCATTCAAAGTTTTCTGTTGTAGGCACTTTTTATTGTATTTTTGGACAATTTCTTGTGATCAAGCCGTTTTGCCGTTTTGACGACTCTTAGGAGAATTTGAAAGTTGATCGTGCAAAATAATTTACTTCTGTCTGTTATATCGTGGTTATTTTATAAATGTTTTAAAAACTTAGGATGTTGGGAGAACACTTGAAACGTTTGAGAATCATTCGCCTGATTCTCAAACTTTTCTCGTGTTCTCCCATCATCCCGCGTGTTTCTCTCAGAGCACAGAAACATGGAAAAGCGATTTTTAAAGCTTAAATAAAACATGGCTTAGCCTTCTTGACTTGCTTTATGATATATATTTATATCGCGAAAAGCAAGTTGAAAACAATAAAACACGCTCGAGCGATAAAACAGACAATCAGAGCGCGCGTTATATTGTATCTTTATTATGTACTCTGATAAAACCGGCTCTTTCAGCCAATCAGAGCGCGCGTTAGATTGTATATATGTTATAAATCTGTATAAAAAAATTATAAAATATTTGTTACCTGCAAGTTTTCAGGAACATACTGGTTTCCCATGATATCGACGGCAGAGAGGAAAAGTGACTCAATCTGATTGTGTCTTCGCTCATACGATGGCTGCTGAGAAGCCAATAGTGCCTGAGAAAAGTGGTTAGTATGAGTGGTGATTACCGCCAAAATCCATTCTAATAGCAATTCTAACATGCTATTTTACATTTTGAATTTAACATTCAGGTGCTCTTTTCATTTCACATTGTAAGAAAGAAAAATAAAAAGAGCATAATGTTCAATTCAAAATGTAAAATAGCATATTAGAATTGCATAATAGAAGAACATATTTTATTTTAAGGAATAAATTCTACTACAAAATTAAGCGTAAAGGAAAGTTCACTTAAGTTACAACAGCCGTCGGAATTACTTACGATATCACGCTTACAGTCAAAAACTTTTCTTCCAAGTAACTACATTTAGTTTCTTATCGTAATTCTTATCGTAATCGTCTACATATGACAACTTTTCAGTCGTTGTTGTTACTTTACCCGTTTGTTCTCTCGGCGACCGAAACTGAAACATCCAAGGTTCTTGTGGCAAATCTTTTTCGATTTGTCTTGCTTTGGTATTGCCGTAAACAAGAACATCTTTCTAAAGCTTAATATTCCAATTGTTTTTCCGTTTTTTTTGTTCTTAAGGGGAAGAGATAAAAGCTTTTTTCAAATCTCCTGAACCCGCCATCTTTGCAGCTCATTCAGCATTGAAAGACGACAAAGTGACGTCATCGATGTCTTCACTAGTGAGGCCGGATATGGAAAAGATGTCACTCAAGACCCGGATGTAGTTTTGTATGAGTTCTACGAGTGGTATATTTTCCGGTAAAACACTCATGTCTGCCATGTAATAATTAAGCATGTATACGTACTTGTCTTGCCCTAAGGGCAACCTTTGCATGCTCTTGTCTGTTGAGGGAAGTGAGTTCCTGGAGTAAGTCATGAAGCTCATCAGAAAGTCCAGCTTCACGTCCACAAAGTTGATCCTTAAATCAAAGAGTCAAAAAGGAAAATGTTAGATAAATTTATGTCCATTGGAAGGGATAAAAAATCTCAAAAAGTTATCGGGGATGACATTTATAGACTTTAGTATGGGATTTTGCCGTCACGCGTTACTAGCCTCGTTTTGATGTTTTTTTCAGAATTAAAAAGTCGTTCAGCAATATAATTTCGTCATGTAACTTATACACTATACTTATATAACTATATCTTCTTTTAGAGGAAAGGGTTAAATGTTGTAATTAAGCATTTAAAAAAAAGGGTTAACGCATGACGGCAAAATCCCAGAATGAATGCGAATTTTCAAGTAATTTTTTTTCCTATTTTATTAGCGATTTTGTTGCCTGTCAAAATTGCAAAAAATGCACGATTTGGTTCCTTAATAATCATGTCCGGGAGAAAAAAGACTGGTAAAGAACTGGGTGTTAGGACGCTTGTGACGTCATTTTAGGACAAGGATCGAAGTCCACAAAGGTTTTGCTGCTACATTGGTAGTGTTCTTCGTGTCATTTAAGAACGATTATTAAGTCGACACTAAATGCTCTAGTGATTAGTCGTTTATTGAAGGAATTTTTCTTTGTTACATCACGATTTGAGTATATATTGTCCGCCGGAATGCTACAATAAATAATGGTTGAAGTTTCATTTATGAATTACTGGAATTCAATGGTCAGTTATGTATCATATAATATCTTTAGTTGTCTGTTCACTCTCTTTTGAATATTTCTAAGCTTAGTTAGCAATATTTGTAACTTGATTTATCGTATTTAAAATAATGTTTCTTGTGAATGAAGTGTGAGGCAGAAAGTAACGGAAACTATAAAAATTCAAATAAACTATTCAAATAGTATACTGTGTAAGCCTTATTTAAACTCATTTAGTAGCGGTGAGGAAGGAAAGAAGAAGAGAGGCAAAGTTTTCATCAAAGTAACAGGAAGCTCCCCAATGTACAGTCTAAACTGAGTTAAAATAAAAAGCGGTAAAGTGCATTGATGTATGTTTTTAGTCTTTAGCCGTTATTTTCGCTCCAAATATTTTTTAATTTAATCCAGGCTACCGGTTTTCTGTGACCTTTGAATACTTCTGTGTCGAGAAAAGTTAGATGGCTTCTCACATATTAATTGTAATTGAAGTGTGGAAAGAATGAGCATGCATAGACAACGAAGCGTTAGTTGTATTTCATGTACGGGAATATAATAGTCCACACAGAAACTACATTAGAAGTCCCTATAATCCGTTTCCAGACAAGTGGTTTAAAAGGACTGTTAGACAACAACATAAAAATAGATAATGCATAAGATATTCGCAGAAGCAACTTGCTGCTAAGCGTCGAAGAGACCATGTTTCGAGGTTGTCCGTCAGAGCTCGGTCAGTTCTTACGAATTTAGCGTACGAAATATAGCTTTTTTCCGCATTATTTTGATATTTTCCTATCAAAACATTGTTTAGTTTCGTCAGTCTCAATCTAAAGAAAGCAAATTTAATCACCGACACAGTTTTTACGGACAATTTGCTATAATATATGTCAACAAAAACCCATACTTCTATACCAGCCGAGTACAATGTCCTAAAAGGCACATCGACCAAGACCCTGAATTACTCGGCAAAGATTCGTCGATAGCCGACTTTGAGGGCAAAAAAGAGGCGAAAAAATCATCGTACGAAAAAAGGTTCACTGAAATTCTTCCTTAAAAGCCTTATATTTTTCAAATAAACCAAACCATTTTACGGCTTATAGGCACTTTAACGAGGAGTAGCAGAGATAGGAAACAGTTTAAGATTAATGTATTTAACATGGAAAGCCCCTTCACCGAAGCGACCTTTTAGGGAGTCGACTGCGCCCCTGCGACCTCATTTCTCCATCAAGTTGAAAGAAGTGCGTGAGATAACCGAGATTTGAACTATTGTCCTCCCGCTTAGCAGGTAACGCAGCCTTTATACCTCACTTAAGGTCATGGGCACAACACCTTTTCCGACCGAGCAGGTATATTACAATGAAATCCATCAGTGAACAGAACGTGATACTTACAATGAGTAGAACAGTCAGGGCATTCTTCTTTGCAACATTTGCATGGGAAAACACCGATGAAATGACAAGAGACATGTCACTTTTCTTGTGTTTATCGCGCAATATGTTGATGCACTTTTCAAAATTCCCTGTCGAAAACAATTAATCGAGGAAGTCAATACAGCAAAACTCTACACTTTTAATCCACTTTGATTTACTTTCGTGACTTTCAAATTACTACTGGAGTTTCGATTCACATATTAATTGTATATTTTCTCGCCTTCATTGAACAACATTTCATTCTGCAAGTATTGCCTCAACAGTCCTAGGACCACTGCTTTAAGATGTCCGCGAACTCCATTGCGATACCTAATTAAAAGGAAAACATTTCAAGAGGCAATCACTCAAAATATTTCACTGTTTCAATTAGGGACTGTTCATTATTTATGCCTCAGGGGGCTTCGAAAAAAAGCATAAAAGGATCCAGGAGGGCAAAAACTCGCCAGAAATGTTCGCATCCCAAAGCTGAAGATTTTTAGAGAGGTAACTTTTTGAAAT
>JAUUIK010150915.1:0-12192 GCA_032270385.1 Urticina crassicornis | reverse complement strand
CCCCCCCCGCACGAGGAAAAGTGCACGTTCCTAAGACATTAGGGCACCACCAAGTCTGTGCAGTACTTACAGTTTCGTACAATTGAAAAAAATATATAATAAGGGTCTGCATCAGTTTTAAGGCCCTGTTCTCCTATTAATTACTACTACATACTGCATTTCATGACAGGAGGGCCACTGAGGGTAGTTATAAGGGTATTGTTACTAAACTGTTTTACAGTGTTTTTCGCGAGAGAAAAAGGGCACTTTCTGTCTTTAGGGGGGGGGGGGGTGTACACCCTCCCCTAAATCCGCCCCTGAAACAGCACATGAAAAAAGAAGGAATACATTCAATTTCTATCAACGATTAATTCCCAGATAAAAAATGGCTAGCAATGGGATGAAAGTTATATAAAATGGAAAACAGGAGTAAAATAGGTTAAGTTGTTTGTTTATTGTTACTTTAACAAAACTCACTGGTTTCACACGTCTCTCCGGTGTATCCTGCTTTACATGTGCATCCATACTCTTGTTTGCCCAGGGCGATACAACTTCCTTGATCAAAACAAGTCCTGCTTTCGCAGGGGTTCTAGAAAATAACCAAATGTAAGAATATTTTTTTATTTTTCCTCTTCTTTCTTCTTTTTATTTTAATGTATGTATTGTTAATTATTCAAGAGGCTGTACCTTTGGTTGGAAAGTATCTAGCTATACTAGGCAGTTCTGTTTAGAGATTGGGGCAAGGATGAAAGGGAATGAGGATCAGTTACCTCCTTTTTAATCACGGTCCTCTTCAAATTTGAATAGACCCGTTGCTGGTATGCACTATGATTAATTTGAAACTCTCAATTTTAAGAAAAAGAATACAAGAATACAAGAAAGGAAGGAAGGAACAGAGGAAGAAAGGAAGAAAGAAAGAAAGAAAAAGAGGAAGGAAGGAAGGAAGGAAGGAAGAAAGGAAGAAATTAAGGAAGGAAAAAAACAATTACTGGATTCAACTTATAATTACCTTAATGCTGAAGTTAGTAATGTTGTCGTTTCGTTTTAAGTGCTTCAGTTCAGTGTAATTGCCAGTGGAAATAAGCTCACATATATGAAAACCATCGCTCTCAGGTTTGATCTTGAAGTTGACTGTCAGACACCAAGGCAGATCTATGCATTTGAGAACACAATCTAAGCCATCAGCAGCTTTGGTCGTCTTCTGTGTCGTCGTAACACTTTCGGAAAGCAGCATATAACCGGGATAGCTTTTTATTGGAAGAACTCGGAGACTATCGTCGTCGGGTATGGAACTTGTGCTGTAGTGGACGGTACACAGCAGAACAAGCATGGTGTTTGCTACGAAGAATTCCATCTTGCAACAGGTGACTGTTATCCCTTTCAAACTGATCTTAGCTTTCTTCTTCTTGACTGTAAGATTAATGGAAACGAAAATGATGTTTAATATATAACTTTGTTTTCAATTGAATAAAACGTGAAGAACTAGAGATGACTATTTTTCCTTTTTTTAATGACATTTTTCATACTACAGTTATAAAAAGAAAACGCGAAAATGATTATGATCGCTAGAGCCAAACAACTAGAGCCAAACACCATTGTTACATTGATGTTTTTTTAAACACTGAATAAATATACTCGCTGGTTTTGCTAACTACATTGTTAATTAATTTTGGTGTCGCCGAGTAACCCTAGCAACAGACCTACTAAAACAGTGGCAAAGATTCGAAGTCGCCAATCCAAACACAAGAAAAGGACACCAAGTTAAACTCTCTAGTGCAACCCCAACCAACAATAATACAAACAGTATAACACTCCATGCTAGTAATGACGGTAATGTACGATAGTCAAGAGAGCACAGTTTAAATAATATAATCAGCTGATATATCTTATCACTTTGTCCATCATTCAAGGAAATATATATATAAAATAATCATTTCATTCAGAGACTGAAATGAAATGAGGGGGAGGGAGGGGGCTAAAAACGAAATCTTCAGTAGCACTTTAAATGATTATTTCATTGTTCTTCGATACTGTGAAAAAAAGTAGGGGTGGGGGCAAAGCTAAGCTAAGCTAAGCCACCCCAGCCCCTCCCCCTCTGCGATGGAGATTAGGATTTTTCATCGTTCAAGTTTTTATCTCAAAAGTTGTTGGTTAAATATTAAAAAGCCGAGCGTTTTTCTTTCACTTAGTTGATTTTCATTTGAATGAGTCAGACCATCAGGAAACAGAATGGTTATTTTATCTTAAATAAAGAGGAATAAAGAAATAATTGTTGTATTCATATTATAGTTTAGAAATGTCTGCGACAGTTCAATTAAGTCGGCAGCTTTTGACATGTCAGTCATTCTATCATTTTTGTAATAATCATTTTTTTATTTATATTACATTTTTTTTTTTGGAAAGCTGTTAGCCGAATTATGTTTTGTATGCTGATGTTCACTAAACCATTTTGAATAAGAAAACAATAAAGTTTGTATTTCTGCATATCTTGACTATAACATTTTATCAAATTTTCATTCATCTGTTGTTTTCTTCCATAAGAAATGTGAATCTTTAAATTATTAATTTGGATTACGGAACACCCTAGAGACACGTCTTCGGAAGAAAACTCTCTCGCGCATCATATTTGCCAATGTTTAATCTCAAATAAAACAAACTCTAAGAGAATAAGGATATTAAAAAAAAATGAATTAAAGGATAAAACAAGTATAAAAACACACCAATATCGACAAAATCAGGTTACTTAGTTGAAAGAATTACAAACTAAGAGTCAAGAGTTCTAGCTCAAAACGTTTTCAACAAAAATTCAAATTGATTCATTCAAATTGCTTTTTATTCTCAAATAAAGGTCGGTTCTCAATAAAAAAAATCAATTAATTATTTTAAAAAAAAACAGGCTTTAAAAATTAACAAATTCCCTTCACTTTTAAGAAAAACGTATTAAAAAAAAGATTTACTCTAAACTTATTTAAGTTATTCATCGACTGTAATAATATACCCACATGTAAATGTATATGACACACGCAAAACGAAATAGATAGAAAATTAAAACAAAATAAAAGACTTAGGACAGTGCATATCAATTAAACCATGGCAGTGAAATAAAGAACTATAAATAGTTTGTACTAAATATCTGAATAAAAATTTAAAAGTACTGCGCTAAAATATCTGTAAATGTATTATGACTCAAGCAAACAAATCCGTGGCAGATTTCGGTATTTCATGCATTTTCTATTGAGCGAATCAAACTCTAAACAGTTTTATACCGTCAGTTTTGTTCTATTTCAATTTTACATTTTTTTATCCACTTTTTATTTTTCATTTGTTAATTTTTTCTGCTGACCTTTATTATATTTTCACTCTATATTTCATTTTACTGTCATTCCTTTTTTATTATGTCATTTCATCGTCATTATTAGTGATAAGTTGGTGCAACACGACTCATAGAGCTTCGTAGCTTTCGTCTGCCAACCGTTCTAACGCCGTAATGACTGTACATCACCTACCATCATCTTCCCACCATAACTTGGACCCACCTAACAGTGTCAAGTTAAATAAAGCAATGTGAAAAGTTATCGGAATTCAAAACGACTGAACTACTTTGTCCATGCACCGGTCTGACTATGTTGTCCCGGCACTTCGGTACGGTCGTTGATTGCTCTTCGTATATTTCGAGCTGAGCAATATTTACGAACGGTCGCTTCGCTAAATGTTTTCTTTTATCGAAGGAAACTGTGGTTTTCCAGCCTTTATAGAACTGTTGATAGATTCTTCGATACTTTCCACTGTTATGTTGGGAAGAGGGCAATTCAACTTTCACCATACAATTACTCAAAAATGTCTCCAAAATAATGAAAATTGAGCGTGCATGTTAGGTATTACAAAAACAACGATAACGGTGACAATATCGAAAAATAGAAAATAGAAAATAGTAAAAAAGTTATTTTCTGAAATCTGTTAAATGTAAAATTGAGACATATGAGAACTGAACTGACGATATAAACCTTTTTAGAGTTTGATTTTCTTAATAGAAAATGGAAATACCGGAATGTGCTACGGATTTTAAATATGCCCGAAAAAAGTCCTCCACTGATTGTAAAGCGCATTGAGACATTGTGAAATGCGCTATATAAGTACTTCCCATTAAAAGATGGAGGGATGGGAATCTTGCATCCCGGACCGATTTTTTTCTAAGTCATTTTTTTTGACCGAGCTTGTTCGGCAGGATAGAGGCTAAAAACGAAATTTTCAGTAGCACTTTAGATGATTTTATTTCATTGTTCTTCGATTCGATGGAAAAAAGAAGGGGTGGGGGCAAAGCTAAGCTAAGCTAAGCCACCCAGCCCCTACCCCTCTGCGATGGAGATTAGGATATTTCATCGTTCAAGATTTAATCTCAAAAATTGTTGGTTAAATATTAAAAAGCCGAGCGTTTTTCTTTCACTTATTTTATCTCAAATAAAGAAGAAAAAAGAAATAATTGTTGTATTCATATTATAGTTTAGAAATGTCTGCGACAGTTCAGTGACAATTAAGACGGCAGCTTTTGACATGTCAGTCATTCTCTCATTTTTGTAATAATCATTTATTTATTTATATTATTACATTCATATTTTTTTGGAAAGCTGTTAGCCGAATTATGATTTGTATGCTGATGTTCACTAAACCATTTTGAATAAGAAAACAATAAAGTTTGGATTTCTGCATATCTTGACTACAACACTTAATATAAAAGTACAATGTGAAAAGAAATTAATTATCAAATTTTCATTCATCTGTCGTTTTCAGCCATAAGAAATATGAATCTTTAAATTATTCATTTGGATTACGGAACACCCTAGAAACACGTCTTCGGAAGAAAACGCACGCATCGTATTTGCCAATGTTTAATCTCAAATAAAACAAATTCTAAGAGAAGAAGGATATTTAAAAAAATGAATTAAAGGATAAAACAAGGGTAAAAATACACCAATATCGACAAAATCAGGTTACTCAGTTGAAAGAGTTCTAAACTATATCGACAAAAATATCGACAAAATCAGGATACTTAAAGCTTATAGTTGAAAGAAATAATATATAAACTAAGAGTTCTAGTTCAAAATGTTTTCAACAAAACTTCCAATTTATTTATTCAAATTGCTTTTTATTCTCAGGTAAAGGTGTGTTCTCAATAAAAAAAAATCAATTAAATATTTAAAAAAACAGGCTTTAAAAATGAACAAATTCCCTTTCTGCATATCTTGACTATAACACTTAATATAAAAGTACTATGTGAAAAGAAATTAATTATCAAATTTTCATTCATCTGTCGTTTTCAGCCATAAGAAATATGAATCTTTAAATTATTAATTTGGATTACGGAACACCCTAGAAACACGTCTTCGGAAGAAAACTCTCTCGCGCATCGTATTTGCCAATGTTTAATCGCAAATAAAACAAATTCTAAGAGAAGAAGGATATTTAAAAAAATGAATTAAAGAATAAAACAAGGATAAAAATACACCAATATCGACAAAATCAGGTTACTTAGTTGAAAGAGTTCTAAACTATATCGACAAAAATATCGACAAAATCAGGGTACTTAGTTGAAAGAAATATAAACTAAGAGTTCTAGTTCAAAACATTTTCAACAAAAATTCAAGTTGATTCATTTAAATTGCTTTTTATTCTCAGATAAAGGCGGGTTCTCAATAAAAAAAATCAATCAAATATTTAAAAAAAAACAGACTTTAAAAATGAACAAATTCCCTTCACTTTTAAGAAAAACGTATAAAAAAAAGAAGATTTACACTAAACTTATTTAAGTTATTCATCGACTGTAATAATATATCCACACGTAAATGTATATGACACACGCAAAACGAAATAGATAGAAAATTAAAACAAAATAAAAGACTTAGGACAGTGCATACCAATTAATCCATTGCAGTGAAATAAAGAACTATAAATAGTAATACATCCTCATTGTCAAAATCCCCACTTATTGTCTCGGGTTAATTAGGATATGGGTAAAGAGATTTTGCCGAGGCAATGAGTCACGAGAAGTTCTGACACGTCGCCGAAGGGGAGGTGGGAGGGGAAAAACTGGCTCTTACCAAAACGCCTCTGGCGTAACTTGGCGAAAAGACGCCTAAGACAGAATCCAGGACGCTTATAAATCTTTCGAAGTTCCCCTGGGATATAGAAACGTGCATCACGAGCGTTACAGGCTGTTATATTCCTTAACCGAGACCCACGGGCTCAACTCGCGGTTATTTTAACAGTGAGAATAGTTTGTACTAAATATCTGAATAAAAATTTAAAAGTACTGCGCTAAAATATCTGTAAATGTATGACTCAAGCAAAAACGAAACAAATTGAACTAAATCAAATAAAAGCCTTACAAGTGTGGCAGTGCATTGCAGGGAAACGAAAACAAATTGAAGTATTTTAAGAATTTAGTTTGTACCTAAATATCTAAATAAAAACTGATTAAGAGTACTGCGCTAGAAAATATAATTGTATGACTCAAGCAAAAACGCCGAAATAAATAAATTGAATATAAAGCAAGCTGAAAGGCTTAAATATGCCGGAAAAATTCCTCGACTGATTGTAAAGTGCATTGAGACATTGTGAAATGCGCTATACAAGTACTTGCCATTAAAAGTGGGACAGAGTTTTTCAATTAAGCCACTGCAGGGTCAGAAACACTGATATCAATCAATAAAAATACTGTTTTCTTAGTTTGTACTAAACTATACGAATAAAAAAGTTCTGCGGGGGGAAATATAACTGTATATGACTCAAGCAAAAGAAAATAGATAAAATATAAAACATGAAAGACTTATATATACAAGTGGGAAAAATAAAAGTTCGGTGTTACGGAGGGATCAGTTGTATGCTTTATTGTGGTTTATACAGAACACTTCGAAATTTAGAACAGAAAACAGACTTCAAATCCGTAACCCAAAAACGTTTGAGTTTATAAAAATCCCTGATAACCTTTTTATCAATTACTTATCCATTAACATTGCGGCAAAATGTGGTGGCATCCAAGTAAGTACAGAGAATGTGAAAACAATCTTAACTGACCTTAAACTAGATGAATTACCAAGAATACAACAAGGAAAGAACCAGCAATAGCAAATCCGAAAATCCTTTTGAAAATATAATGTTGACTCCTCCGCGAGCTCATTAAACTAAGCTTTAGTATCAAAAACATTGTAGTTAATACGCTTCTAGTTATCAATAATGCATGGTAATATATAATACTGGAGTAACAATAATAAACATTAATAAACATCATTCAACTTTTCTAGAAGTAAACACAGATAATAAAAGGAGAATTTCTAGGATCAAAAATAAATAATCCGCTAACAGTTAATCGCCTTTTTTATTTTATGATGAACATCTCTGACATAGATATTTATTACATGGCAGGCTGGTCAGGATGAAATTGGAGCAATCTAATTGGTTGTCTGAGGGGTGGAAATCTTCCAGTCCGGATCGATTATTATTTTTTTCTTTTTTTTTTACCGAGCTAGCCTGCGTCACATCAGAACTCTGGAAGTTTGGGAGAACGAGAAATGTTGTGGGAACACGAGTGTTTCCACATTTTGAGTTCTTCCAAACTTTCACAAGTGTTTCTATATATATCTCCATTGCTTACTTTATAAGCTTGCTAAGGTTGGTCAGTCACCTAATTGAATACTGATGAGTTTTTAAGTTGTTTTATATGACACAACTATATTTACATCACAATATATATCTCATTTATTTTGATAGATAAAACAAGTTATTGAAAAAGGTAACATCCATTGAAATATTAGTGCTTCCTGAGTATGATGTAAGCTACATCACAATATATATCTCATTTATTTTGATAGATAAAACAAGTTATTGAAAAAGGTAACATCCATTGAAATATTAGTGCTTCCTGAGTATGATGTAAGCTGCTTGCTAACAAAGGCAAAGGTTGTCCCTAAGAAGCTGTCATTCACATTATTGAGTGTTTTCAAGTGGTTTTATAAAACAACCACATTTGCATCAGAATATCTCATTGATTTTGATAGTTTCTTAAACTCATTTTCATTGTGTCTTCTGGATGGAAATTAATTTCCTAAAACGTAAAATATAACGCTATTGGTAATATTTTTCTGAATACTTAAACTGGTTTCTTCTTTTCCTCTTTTAATGTGTCGAAAGGAGAAAAAACATTAAACTTTTTTTATGTCTAAAAAGAAATTTAAGTCTTGGACTTCAAATGACAACTGTGGCAGCTGCAATGCCAATATACAACATTGAATCAATTTCCATCTTCTTATTGGTCGATACTAATTCCAATCCTTCTCCTTGAGGTGGTCATTTGTATAGGAAATCGCACGACCTCGAGTGCAATTCGTAATTAATAGGTACGAGTGATATTTTGAAAGTTCTTGTAACTGGTCGTGCGAATTTAAGAACTTTCAAAACATCAAGAGTGCATTTGTCCGTCTCCTTGGAGAATTCTCGAAAATTCGAAAAATTCTGACTAATTAGGACAATTACAATGCCAAAACAATTTAAACGTACTTTAAAAAAAACTTTAATAGGTACTCTTACGGAGTACAATTAACGTTTAAGTGTACTGCTCTCGACCAATCAGAATTGAGTAATTTTGTTGAGTGTACTATTATATGCATATTTCTATCTTCTTGGTCGATACTATAATTCCAATACTTCTCCCTGAAGTGGTTATTTTATGCATATTTCTATCTATTTGGTCGATAATAATTCCAATCCTTCAGCCTGAGGTGGTTATTTTATGCATATTCCTATCACGATACTCTAACGGCCTCCATCATAAATCTCATTCTATCGGTCCCAACTGAAACGAGCATGGGCAAGACCACACCCAAAGAAAAGGGCAAAACTAAGTAAAGTTCGGATGGCCAGGCGACAGTTTCTCAAAAAGTTATGTCTGTGTGCTTGTTATGTCTTGATTGATAGTTGTTAAGGTTAATTGTGTCTGTGTGATTGTCATGTCTTGATTGATAGTTGTTAAGGTAATTGTGTCTGTGCGCTTGTCATGTCTTGATTGATAGTTGTTAAGGTCGTGTCTGTGTGCTTGTCATGCCTTGATTGATAGTTGTTCAGGTTGTGTCTGTTTGCTTGGCATGTCTTGATTGATAGTTGTTAAGGTCGTGTCTGTGTGCTTGCCATGTCTTGATGGATAGTTGTTAAGGTTGTGTCTGTGTGCTTGTCATGTCTTGATTGATAGTTGTTAAGGTTGTGTCTGTGTGCTTGTCATGTCTTGATTGATAGTTGTTAAGGTAATTGTGTCTGTGTGATTGGCATGTCTTACTTGATTGGTCGTGTCTAATTGCTTCTCGTGTTGATAACGTTGATAATTAGCGCCCTTTCCGGCCAAGTGCCAAACCCAGGATAAGTCTGATTGGGGCCTTTAGAGAAGTAGAAAATGGAACTAGCGAGTAAACTAGACAGTATGGGCTGCGTCGGTATATCATACATACAAAATGATGGATATAGGCAGACTAAACACCGTATGATAAAAACAAGAACTAGCGAGTAAACTAGTATGGGCTGCGTCGGTGTATAATACATGAAAAATGATGAAAGGTCAAATGAACACCGTATAATAAAACGAGTTTTACTTAACTGACGTTTCGGACGTTAGTTCTTCGTCGGAGTAAAGAGAAGTAGTTTGTTTGCAGCTGCCCCACCTCTGTAGGAGAACTACATGTATGCACTGCATGCTCGATGAATATCCTCTTGTCTTTTAAGTCTTACTTAAGTTAGGAAATTTTACGAAATTCAGGTCAAGTTGTCAAATTTTTTTTTTGAGTATTTTCAAATATGGTCGATTGAATTTAAAGTGATTCCTAAAAAGGACAAGCAGGGAAATCGCCGCTCTGGCTAAAATGAAGTATTCAGATTTATCTAAACAACTTATGGATTAATATGTACCTTTGTGCCACTATGGAATGCACTCAGTATCCTTAACAAAATAGTGACGTCATTTCAATATGGTAACAATTTGACAAAGTTCAAATTCAATTGTTTGTGGTTGTTCAAGGTTATTTTTTAGTTTTAAGTTTTAAGAATTTTCTATCTACAAACAAAAGTGTTCCTATTTTTTCCTATTTGTAAAGGTTCTTGTCAATATAATAGTGTTAATTTAGAATCTAACGCTACAGAGACAACCACCCAACAATAATCTAGATCTTAGATTTATTTGATTGCTTCTTTTTAGCTATGCACAGACTTTGTTAGGGCTGTTCCTTTGAAATACTTTTACTTCCCCTTACCTCCCCTCCCTTATCTACCCTTTATTATCCCACAGGGATCCCGATAGGTAAACAGAGAATGAGAGAGGGACTGGGTAAAGGTAAAATGGCGGCTTACTTGAATGTTTAGTGTTTGGTCAAAAAGTGCTGTAAATCAGCACTAAACTGTACTGAAAAGATATGGAACATCACTGGTTTTTTCCCACTGCTTCTGGTGAGGTAAGTGTTCATGTGTTTGAGTGTTATATACGTTGACGGGGGCCATAATTTTACAAAACCAGGTACATTTTTTCACGTCTCTTTCGATCTTTGATTTCTACTTGCCAGCGTTTACCCTTGTTATTCTCTCTAGTTATTATAATATTTTCAGCACTTGAAATACTTGTGTGCTCGTTATCGTGGTGTTTTGTTGTGTCAAACTTTGTTTAAATTTCATTTACATTACATTTCAAGGGGGAGGGATGGTATCAAATCTAAAAATGCATTGGCCCATTTTCCTAAGCTCAATATTTAATGTAGGTAATAAATAATAAAACCCAGGTTGTCCTCCCTAGGAAGCATATAGACCCCTTACAATAATGCTACAGTCAGTGGAAAGCTTTGTACCCCTATACCTAGGGAATAGCATGATGGCATTTGACTGGGTTGCTTGCAAAATAATGTTAATTCCCCTCCATGCATACTTGACAACCCATTTAAACCTAAACTCTTATATTGTCCCCAACCCTGGGGATGCTTCTACTCTTCTTACATGTTGGATGCACACTGCAAAACTACTGCAGAATTCTGCTGGTGTTTCCTCACTTTCAAAACCATCTGCTAGTACAATCTAAAACAGCATACTGTGGCATAAAGGAGTAGCCTAATCCCTTGGTAGCTCACCACTAATTCTCTGCAATCACTGGGTATATAGTGGTGCAGGGTTTTCACTGACAGGTGCAGAAATCCCAAGCTGGAGAACAAGGTAAGATATTTTTACATGAGATTTAAGTCATAGTTCTCAGGATAGAAAAAAATCTATGAGACCCACAGATTGCAACAGAGTGCGAGAGGTTTATGTGGTTGACATTATTACTAATAGATTTACACACTAGCACAGACACTAACTCTCACATGTAGTATATGTAATATTGTATACATGGACCAGTCCTATTTCTGCTAAACATCAATGCTCTTTCTCTTCATCTAACTGACTATGAATCTCTATGTTTGCTGATGACACCACTATCTTATCATCTGGTACTAACACTTCTCAAGTTGATGACAAACTTAATTCAGCTTCAAGCTCTCTGCAAGCCATGTTACCAACTGGGCTAACCCTAACCCTACAATGTATGGCCTATGGCAGTTACATGATTAAAACCAAAACTATGCTAATTAGTACAAGTCAAAAGTACAGAACTGCATCAGATGGTGTTGTGGCCTAATTGTGGCCCAAGTCAGATCCCACCTTCCCCACTCGGGATGATTCATCAGTTGAGTTGAATAATATTATGGTATAGTTAAAACCTAGTGTCTTTACTCTGTGTCTAGACAAGAAACTCATAAACAGTTGTTGTAAGTCAAAGGAAAATCCAAAAGTCTTGCAATTCATTGTAAACAGGGACGGATCCAGGATCCAGGGGTGCAGGGGTAGATGGGTCACTTTTTAGTTTGAATTTTTTAAGAAGAAGATGCAGGGGTAATGAGTCACTTTTTAGTTTGAATTTATAAGGATGGGTTGCAGGGATAGA
The DNA here is from genome assembly GCA_032270385.1 of Urticina crassicornis. Lineage (NCBI taxonomy): Eukaryota > Metazoa > Cnidaria > Anthozoa > Actiniaria > Actiniidae > Urticina > Urticina crassicornis. The sequence goes on along the minus strand of JAUUIK010150915.1, from coordinate 215 downwards.
TGGGTCACTTTTTAGTTTGAATTTTTTAAGAAGGGGATGCAGGGGTAGATGAGTCACTTTTTAGTTTGAATTATTAAGATGGGGGTGCAGGGATAGATGGGTCACATTTTAGTTTGAATTTTTAAAAAGGGGGTGCATGGGTAGATGGGTCACTTTTTAGTTTGAATTTTTTAAGAAGGGGATGCAGGGGTAATGGTTCACTTTTTAGTTTGAAT
>JAUUIK010150693.1:0-12209 GCA_032270385.1 Urticina crassicornis | reverse complement strand
AAAACACACAGACACAAGCGGCAATTGATGGCAGACGAGCCACAATTGACCGAGGCGCAACCCGAGGTACAGAGGGACCAGCCAACGTTGGGAGAAGCACTGGAATTAAACCCCGCCGATGGACCGCGCCCACTCACAATAGCTGAGTACCGGGCACGTCAGGAGAAGCGCCAACCCAGGAAACATAAACGCTCTGGACGTAGAGTGAAATTACTACAACAACGCCGACTGGTCAAGGAAATGACCCAGTTGGCCAAGGAGGAATCAGCCCGGCAACGCTACAAAGAGCGTTTGGAAATAATAGAAAAAGAACTTCGCCAAAGTGCGAAGACACGCAAACGGGCTGCTTAAATGCAAATGCCCCAATTTGCCATAGATTTAAACTAAACCCAAGCCGAGGCGGGAAACCGCTGCTTGAAAAAACTAACAACAAAACTGTCATGCTATTACTAACAAATGTGGTTGGAGAATTTTTTTAAATTTCTAATGAAATGTAAACTTTGACTTGTGAGCCAACCACATTAAAACTATCAAATTTCCATGTCTCTGGCACTTGTATATATTTAATACAAGTTGCAAATATTTAAAGTAAATTCATTAAATTTCAATATTTACTATAAAAACTTTTCAAACTTTATTTCCAATAAATTGAGAGATTAAACAGATTTCATTTTTTCTTTATTGCAAATTAATATTTCCAAAATGAATCAAGAGTAGATCACCCAACAGCCAATGTAGTTAATGAAGTAAGAATAATTATATATTATATTATATGATTCCGAATTCCACTTTAGTAGACCAAATTTGTTGCGAATATAAAAGAAACACCAAATGAGTGATTCACAGTGGGTACACATGGAATGGCCCAAAATAGCAGCGTCAATAAACCATAATAAAGCAGTATTTGACAAATCATATAAATGTGTAAACAAAGAAGTACCTATTAAAGTAGAGACTCTAGAAATACACATAAAGATAATAATAAAAGAATACAATAACATATGTAGAATAGTCACAACTATAGAAGATAGATTAACAGAAACACATAAGAAACATTGTCATAAAATACTAAGATCTCTAAATAAAAGATTGGTCAATATTAGCATCAGACATAATCTAGATATTCAAATACCTGAAGATTTGCATTCATTGGTTAATATAAATGAAAACCAATTACAAAATCTTGAGGAGTCTAAAGGTGATATCGACATTGAAATTGAGAGCGATATTGAGTCGTTACCAGAAGACATTGAAATAAAAAACAACGAAACCAAAATGCCAGACCAAATTGAGAAAGATAGAGAATATGTTCGACAATTGTCGACAACAATACCAGAATTCGATGGCAAAAAGTCATCATTGACACGCTTTATAACAGCGTTAAGAATAACAGATAGAACAAAGGGAACTCAGGAAGATCTAGCAGTAGAGATAATAAAATCAAAAATAATAGGACCAATTTTATACAAAGTAACAAATGAAACAACCATCACTCACAGGCATCATCGACATACTAAATAGTAATGTAAAAGGTGAATCAGCTGAAGTTGTAAAAGCAAAGTTACTAAATATTAAACAGAAAGGGAAAACAGCTTCCCAATACACCACTGAAATTGACAATTTGCGTAAGCAATTAGAAACAATATATATTGTCTTAGGCCTTCCAGCCGAAATTTCGGATAACTTCGCAACTAAAGAGTCAATACAAGCTATGATTAAAAATTGTGAATACGAAAAGCTACGAATAATACTCGAAGCTGGTAATTACAATACATTCAGTGATGCAGCAGGAAAATACATACACTGCTCCACTGAAATGACAGGCAGTCCCAGTAGCGTCCTATATTTCAACAATGGACAACATAACTACAGGGGAAATAACAACTATCGCGGCCATTACCGAGGCCGAGGCCGAGGTAACCGCGGTGGTTACAATACCAATTACAACAACAGAGGTAATTTCAGAGGAAACTACAGAGGAAACAACCGAGGAAGGAATAATTCCAACCGAGGTAATAGACAAAATCAAAATAACAACTACAATAACAATGTCCGAACAATCGAAGCTGCTAGTACATCACAAAATGCTACAGCTTCGGGAAACTAAATAAGACGGTTCACACAATCAATCTTAATTTCAACATTTTCATACATGTGCATAATAATAATACGAAAACAATATTAACATTTTTAATAGATACAGGAGCAGATATTTCACTTATCAAAAACAGCTCAGATAATTTCCAAGACATAGACCAAAATACAATAACAAACATTTTTGGAGTTGGAGAAGGTTCAACAACCTCTCTAGGTCTAGTAAACATAGAACTAGCAACAAATAATTACATAATTCCACATAATTTCCACATAGTTAATTCTAATTTTCCAATACCCACCGATGGAATCATCGGAATAGACTTTATAAAAAATACAATTGCAAATTAGATTTTAATACAGAAGAAGACTGGTTAATTTTGCGACCAGACAATATCACTTGTCCAATATACGTACCAATAACACATACAATAGGCAATAACTCAACGTTATTACCAGCCCGATCCGAAGTAGTCCGACTAATTAAATTAAATACATCCGATGAACAGATCCTCATTCCTAATCAAGAAATAGACACAGGCATCTTTATTGCAAATACAATAACGACTAGTAAAAACACAGTAATTCGTATAATAAACACAACCAAAAGAAACCAAATAATAAATATTGATAAGATACAATTTGAAAGTCTTAACAAATATGAAATAGTAAAAACAATAGATAACGAAAGAAATGAACATATTTTACAAAAATTAAACAAAAATTTCCCACCATTGTTTAAAAAACAACTAAATAAATTATGCACAAATTACACAGACATATTCGGACTTGAAACCGAATCTATAAGTACCAATAATTTTTACAAACAAAAATTATTTATTTTATTTATTTATTTAACAAAATTAAATATAGTATACAATACTAAACCTAATTAAATTTAATGAGTACTAGCTACGGGGGCCTTCGACTCGAGACTTATGGGTTAATTGCTTTATATAATAAACTTAGCTTTTTGGACAAATTTGTAAATTTTTGAGATATTTTCACAGGATGGGATACTTAAACAATTCGAGAGACTATGTGTACCAAATAAGTGAGATCTAATTGAGTGCAATTGACTGCAGGCGTTGAGAATATGGTCAACGGTGAGCTCGTCCCCGCATAGTTGGCATGTTGGTCGCGCCGATCTCATCAGTAAGTGTTGATGTGTGGATTGGGTGTGCCCGATGCGTAGACGGATAAAGGTCGCGCATTCCCGTTTATGTACGTTCGTTGGTGGCTTGAACATGATGCAATTCGGATTGATAGACTGGTACCTGTGCATGAAGAGTGCCCATTCGGAGAGTTTCTTTTCTTTGAGGTATAACTTGATTCGACTTTTTAGGTCCTTGGAGTTAAACGGAGTGAACAGGATTGATGGTGTAAGCCTCATCTCTTGGGCGGCTTTGTCAGCAAGTTCATTCCCATGAATACCTTGATGACTGGGAACCCAGAGTAAGGTGATTTTTTTTGGGTGAGAACTTAGAATGTGCCTAACTTCTTGTGTTGTGGGGTCATTATGGTTCCAGTTGCGTATAGCGGAAAGAGAGGAGAGGCTGTCTGTGCAGATAACAGATTTTCCAGCGTTTTTGGAAGCGAATTGGCATGCTTTGAGAATGGCGAAAGCTTCGGCTGTAAATATGGAGTTGTAGGACGGAAGCCTACCTCCTGCAATTATTTTACGGTTAGAGTCAACAACCGCAAAAGTAGTTGCGCCGGTGACTTTAGAACCATCGGTGTAGATCCAGTTTTTCACACCAAGATCTTCTTGTGCGCTCATAAAACGTTTTTGGTATTCTAGGCGACCTGTATCCTTTTTGGCAGCATTGTATATTTGAAGGTTTATGTTAGGCTGTTTGGAACCCCAAAGTGCTGGCGATTTGAAGGGCCTCCTGGGCTTAGGCAGGGGAAGGTCAAGTAGCTTGATGTAGTTGGCGCAACGTCTTAGGGTGGATATGCACTTGAATTTCCGTTTTTGTTTAAATATGGCTCCGAAGTCTTTGGTTAGCAGGCAGTTTGACGTGGTGTACAGCTTCGGGATAAGCATCAATGTAGTTTCTTCTACGCGTGATTGGATACTCGGGAGACCCGATTCTGCCAATGTGCACGCTACTGGAGATGTGGGAAATGCGTGAATGGCGCGACGGACCGCTCCGTGATATGGGACTTGTAGCTTTTTTAAGTGTGATTTAGCACACCAACCGAAGATTGGCAGTCCGTAGTCAATTTTAGATAGCATTAAAGCGCGCGTAATATCTATGAGAGTCTTAATATGTATGTAAGAATATTTAGATGATAGAAATTTAATAATGTTAAATCTAGTTTCCAGTTGTTTTCTTAGAGTCTGACAGTGCTGTTTAAAAAGTAGTTTGGAGTCGAAGGTTATCCCCAAGATTTTTAAAAAATTTACATCTTTTATTGTGCGGCTGTTAAAGACAATGTCGGAAAGGTTGCAACGTTGTTTCCGACAGATATGTAAAGTTTGGCATTTTTCAATGGCAAGAGAGGCCCCAGAGGTTGCTCCCCACGAGTTAATTTCTTGCAATATTTCTAAGAATTTTTCTCTAACTGTGTTAATATTTTTTATTTTAGTAAAGATTATTGCGTCGTCTGCGTATAGTGAGATGTAAATATCTTTATGCCGAGTTACAATGTCATTTATGTCTTCAATAGCTATCATAAATAAAACCACCGAAAGTGGCGAACCCTGCGGGATTCCATTGTGTAAAATGTGGGAGTTCGATGTGACATTGTTTATTCGAACCCTGAAGGACCGATTGGTCATGAAGGCTTTAATAAGGTTATAAAGCCTAGGACCAATGCCCCAGCGCTCGAGTCTGCAAAGTACGGCGTGAATCCCCACGCGATCGAAGGCTCTTTCAAAATCCGTCGCCAAGATAGAGACGTGATTTTTGGTCGAAAGAGCGTTCGACGCGAAGTGTTGGATACGCAATAACGCGTCCATCGTGCTATGATTACTTTTAAAGGCAACTTGATTATGGGAAATTAGGTTGTGGCGTTTAATGAACCAGGTAAGTCTTTGTGCTATTATTTTTTCTAGTGTTTTTCCCAGACAGGATAACAGAGAGATTGGACGGTAGCTGTTAATATCGGAAGGGGGTTTGTTAGGTTTTGATATAGGGATAATGATAGCCGATCTCCATGTATGTGGGTATTTTCCAGTGGTTAATATTTGATTAAAAATGTCTAAAAGTTTTGTTTTTAGGTGGGGAGATAGGTTTTTGAGCATAGGGTATGATACTCTGTCAGCCCCAGGGCTTTTCCCTTTTGCTTTTGCTACTGAATTTTCTATTTCGAGCAATGTGAAATTGGAATCTAAGGATGTAGCCGATGGGGAAAGTGAGTCGATGGCATAGGGCTCTAAAAGATACCGATTTTTTACTCGTATATATTCTGCTGAAAAATTTTGGTCAGAAGAGTATTTAGACCAAGATAAGGCAAACTCTTCGGCGATATCAAATGATCCAGTTAGAGTACCCGAGTTGGATTTGATATATTTGAACGGAGTGGGAGGGATGCCGGCTAGGCGTTTTATATCTGACCAGACCTTTTTTGTGGAGGATACTGGGGAGATTTTGGAAGTAAATTTTTCAAGGGAGTTACGCTTGGCCGAAAGTACAGCTTTTTTGAAAAGCGCGTTTGCTTTTTTGTATCGGATAAGGTTTGTATCATTCGTATTGGCTTTGTAGGACGAGAACAAGCGTTGCTTTTGGTCCCTAAGCTGTTGAAGGTTAGCGTTCCACCATGGCACCTTGGCTTTGTGGATCACCCTTTTCGTTTGGGGAATGCTATAGTTTGCAGCTGAACGTATGACTTTCGTCATTTGTGCGACTTGCTGATTTAGGCAACCGACCGTCCAATATGCTGCTGATTTTTCGCAACTTTCGTTAAAGCGTTTCCAGTTCGCTTGGTCTGTCTTGTATTTAGGCAGGGGTAAAGTGTTATCGGGACGGGTAGGTGTGTTTATGTGGATGGTTATGGGAAAGTGGTCACTTCCATGGAGATTATCTGATATAGACCAGCTGCACATATGGGCTATCTGTGGAGATATCAGTGAGATATCAATGTGGGTGAACGTATTGTGAGTTGAAAGGTGAGTCGGGGAACCGTCGTTAAGAACAATTAGGCTGTTTTCAAGAATTACGGTTTCAATTTTTTTACCCCTTGTATTTGTGCGAGGTGAACCCCATAAAGGACTCCATGAGTTAAGATCACCCAGGAGTATTGTGGATCCGTTAAGATTTTGAAGAATTTCTGATATGTCAGAAGATGAAAAAATTTGACTTGGTGGGATGTACGCATTAACAATATTAATGACCTGTTCAAAATTAAGCTGCAGTGCGGAGCAGAGTATGCTGGAGTTAATGTTACGGTATGTATGTGGGACATTCCTTTTAATAAGAACACCAATGCCTTGTTTGGCTGAGGTGTTATAAGAAAAATTGTGGAAGTAACCACTATATTCTTTGGGGCAAATAAAATTTGTAGAATTACATGGAAGGTTGGTTTCCTGCAAAAATACAATATCGGGTGCATGGTCTTTTATGAGTAGTGTCAGTTCGTTGTAATTATTAAAAATGCCGTGGATGTTCCATTGTAATATAGTAATTGTCATGATTAAAAATTTTTTTTTTATTTATTGTTTTTTGTTGGACTGTTATTAATTTGTGGTGTGTGTATATGAAGGTAAGGGTGAGAGGATCAGGACTAGGAATCGGGATCGTCCATAGTGTCTGAGTCTGTTGTGTTGATTTTTGTTTGTAGATTTGAGGTTTGTGAAGCAATTGATTCGTTTGAGTTGGATCTTGAGGTCATTAACGTATTGTTGTCGTCGTTGTAGGTTTGTCCTAATAGAGCGTTTGCTTCCGCCCTAAGGGAGCGAGATCGTTCGATGCATGTTTTTTTTAGGTAAGAGAAATCAGTTTTGTCAGAGGTGCTTGGGGAGGAAGTAAGATTCTCTTCGAGATTCAAAGAGTTCGTCCGAGAAGTGGGATACGTTGGTGAGAGCGGAGCTGGTACTTTTGTCGAGCTGGTGGGCAAGTCGGTGTTTGTAATCGTGTTAGGGTTTCGGGATTTTTTGACAAGCATCACGGATGCTGTGCTTTGGTTTGCGACGGTCGAGTAGGTAAGCGTGGGGTTATTTGTTGTGTTTTGTTGTTGTTTTAGTATAGTGCGAGCTTCATGGAAACTGCATTTTTTGCTTGTTTTGATGTGGAGCAGTTGTTTTTGTGTTTGGTATTGTGGGCATTCGGGTGAGGAGGCTGGATGTTGGCCGGTGCAGTTTGCACAGAAAATGCGAGTGCATGGCACGGGAAGGTGGGGAGCGAGATTGCATGATACACAGGCAGGTGGGTTTTTGCAGTGCTTTGATGTGTGGCCTAATAATTGACAAGACTTACATCTCATCGGGTTGGGTATATATTCTGACACCTTAACTGTGTGCCAGGAAACCGTTAGTTTACTGGGAAGAGTGAAACGGTCGAATGTTACGAGAACTTTTCCAAAAGGTTTGGGGGTGCCGTCGATCATTTTGGTAAATTTAAATACGCTGTGTACATTTTGTGATTTTAGTTCCTCAACAATTTCGTTTTCTGGAATGTTAATAAGACAGGGAGCGTAAATGGTGCCTTTGACAAAGTTAAGAGTGTTGTGGAGCTTGCACTCGATATCGCATAAGCCAGGTAAAGAAGTCACTTTGATAAATTTGTCACTAATTTCCCTGGAGTTAACCAGCAAGAGAAGATTACCATCCCGAAGATTAGAGATGGATGTAATGTCTTTGCTGATATACTTAAGGGCTCTATGGACAGCAAAGCAGTTGTAGTCGGATATGGTTTTCGGAGAGTTTTTTGATGAGACCACTAAATATCTCGGATTTTTGCACTGCGTTTCAGGGAGGTCTGGGAAATCAACTTGTAATTTTTGAAAGGGTCTTTTTTTCTTAGCTTTGGGGCTAGCGCTGAGACTGGCAAAGCGATTATCCCCCAAATTGAGTGGCCCGGGGGCCATGGTTAATAAATTTATGGATATTGAATGTTTTTGATTTGCACGTACGCGTTGATAAGAAGATCAAGAAGATAAGATGATAAATATCAATGTAACGGCGATGGTAATTACGCGATAAGCAAAGCTCACACAATTGGAAAGACACAGACGTCCGCACTCGAAGAGAGATAGTCGGTGACTGAAACAAAAATTAATATTGAAAGATGATGAACCGATATACATCAAAAATTATAGAATACCAGAATCACAGAAAGAAGAAATACACAGACAAGTTAACAAATTAATTGATGATAAAATAGTAGAGCCAGCCGTATCTGAATACAACAGCCCATTGCTACTAGTACCGAAGAAATCATTACCAGGTTCCGCAACAAAACGATGGCGACTGGTAATCGATTATAGACAAATTAATAAAAAGCTCTTATCAGACAAATTTCCACTTCCAAGAATAGACGATATTCTTGATCAATTAGGACGAGCAAGATACTTCTCGTGCCTAGACTTAATGTCAGGATTCCACCAAATAGAACTAGATGAAAACTCAAGAAACGTAACGTCATTTTCAACGAGCAACGGCTCCTATCGCTTCACGCGATTACCCTATGGTTTAAAAATTGCGCCCAATTCATTCCAAAGAACCTTCACAGGCATTCCTGTATATGGATGACTTAAAATCATATGATCAAAAATTTGACTAACGTCTTTGACCTATGTAGGAAAAATAACCTAAAACTACACCCAGACAAATGTTCATTCTTCATGCATGAAGTGACTTTTCTAGGTCATAAGTGTACTGATCGTGGTATTTTGCCAGATGATAAGAAATACGAAGTCATTGACAAATACCCCGTCCCTACGGACGCAGACAGCGCAAGAAGATTCATTGCATTTTGCAATTATTATAGACGATTCATCAAAAAATTTTCTGACTACTCTCGTCACATAACAAGGTTTTGTAGAAAGAATGTAAAATTCGATTGGACTTCAGAATGCCAAAATGCATTCACATATCTCAAACAATCATTAATACAACCCACGTTATTACAATACCCAGATTTCAGCAAAGAATTTTGCATAATAACAGATGCAAGTAAACAAGCTTGCGGGGCAGTATTAACACAAACATACGATGAGATACAACTACCAGTAGCATATGCCTCTCGCAGCTTCACTAAGGGAGAAAGTAACAAAAACACTACAGAGCAAGAATTAGCGGCAATACACTGGGCAATTAACTACTTCAGACCATACATATATGGCAAACACTTTGTTGTAAAAACAGATCATAGGCCTTTAATATATCTCTTCTCAATGAGAAATCCTACTTCCAAACTCACTAGAATGAGACTTGATTTAGAAGAATATGAGTTCACAGTAGAATATCTTAAAGGAAAAGATTATCATGTAGCCGATGCGTTATCAAGAATAACCATCGATGAATTAAAAAATATGCAAAAACAAGTCTTGAAAGTCACTACAAGACAACAGAGTAGACAAAACAACTGCGCAGTAAATGAAAAAGAACAAGAAATTTTGCCAAGGCAAATACTTGAAAATGCTTCTAAGCCCAACGTATATGAAGTCATCAATAATGACGATGTACGAAAAATAGTGACCTTGCATATAACTGACACATTATGTTTCTTTAAACATGGTAAGAAAATTATTGCAAGAATTGAGATTAGCGACCTATATACTAATGGAATTCTCGACTTAGGTCAGTTCTTCCACAGGCTTGAAAAAGAAGCCGGTATACTTGGTATCAGCCAACTCAAAATGGCACCGAGCGGAAAGATCTTTGAATTAATTTCAACTGAAACTTTCAAAAATATGGGCAATGAATTTTTAAAACAAATAAGAGTAGCGCTACTCAAGCCGGTGACCACAATATCTGATGATATTGAAAAAGAAGCAATACTGTCTACATTTCACAATGATCCTATTCAAGGAGGTCATACTGGCATTTCAAGAACACTAGCGAAAATCAAAAGACATTACTATTGGAAAGGGATGATAAATTTCATATCTCAGTACATACGTAAATGTCCAAAATGTCAGAAAGCAAAAACAACAAAGCACATAAAGACCCCTTTAACAACTACAGACATACCAATTAAAGCATTTGACAAAGTCATTATTGACACAGTTGGACCATTACCCAAATCAGACAATGGTCATGAATACATAATTACTTTAATATGTGATCTGACCAAATACCTTGTTGCTATCCCCATAGCAAACAAAAGTGCTAGTACAGTAGTCAAGGCTATATTCGAATCATTCATTCTCAAATACGGCCCGATGAAGACGTTCATCACCGATATGGGAACAGAATATAGAAACACAATCATGAACGAACTTTGTAAATATTTGAAAATAAACAATATTACATCAACAGCTCACCACCATCAAACACTTGGTACGGTAGAGAGAAGCCACAGAACACTTAATGAATATTTACGTTCATACATATCAGTCGATAAAACTGATTGGGACGTATGGCTTAACTATTTCGTATATTGTTTCAATACTACACCATCAATGGCACATAACTATTGTCCATATGAATTAGTATACAGTAAAACACCTAATTTACCTAAAGAATTAAGCATTAAAAATAACATAGACCCTATATACAACATAGATAATTACGCAATAGAATCTAGATACAGATTAGAAATGGCATACAAAAGAGCCAGAATAATGTTAGAAAACCATAAACGTAAAAATAAGGAATACTACGATAGGAAAGTACTATATAAGGAAATAATAATTAACGATAAAGTTCTTTTAAGAAATGAAACAGGACATAAACTAGACAATAGATATTTAGGACCATATACAGTAGTAGGAATAGAAGAACCAAACAATATAATAATAAAAGACAATAAAAACAAAACTCAAAAGGTTCATAAGGATAGATTAAAAACTTTTAACCAATAACGTAATTTTTCATTAAATAACAAATAAATACGAAACATTTAAACTCTCAATTTTATTCAAAAGAAAACAGACAAATTATTCTTATCATCATCATGCAACCGATTGGTCATCAACAGAATATGGTAATGATGACAATAATATACAAACATAAAAAAAAAAAAAAAAAAAAAAAAAATTTCATGAATTTACGAATTTACAAAGAGACACAATATTTTTAAATCTACAAAATAGATACAATATACAAAATACAATACAATATACACACATATAAATAAATAACAAATCAAAATACAATTTTATATACACAAAAAAAAAAAATAAATTTATATTATAAAAAAAAAATAACACAAAAACAAAAATAGCAAAAACAAAAAAAAAAATAATTATAAATTTTTTAAAAATGACTACATATATTACGTCATTTCTTTAAAAAGGGAGGTGTAGTGTATCTATCCTCAATATGTAGAGTAGAGTTAATATGTAAGTAAGTAATATGTAAAGTAGAGTTAATATGTAAGTAAGCAAAAGACCACCAACACTTACATGAACACTCCAGCTCTTGAAATACGATCGAGCGCTTAAACATAAGCCGATCGCGGAGCGTGAGAGTGCCGAGCATGCACCTAGCAGCTCAAGTGATTAAGATAAGATAAGATAAGATAACAAACACGTAGTCTTAAGCACGTCATGTGCGGGTGGCTGTACCCAAGAACAGCAAAGTGAATTCATTCGAATAAACCGCTTCAAGCAGAGCAGAGCCAAGTCTATTATATCAACTACAAAAATACCGTATAACCTTGAACCTATTACATGGCGACCGTGACTCGGACTCGAGTCTGTCTCTGTGTTGTGTGTGTCCATGTAGGTGCGAGTGACTTTAAACGGTGCTAACTGTACTGCAAGTGATGTTCGCGCTGCCTGCTGCATTTTGCCGGCTACACAAAAATGATTTATGCTAAACACGAATAAATACGTTTGAGTAAAACCATATTGTGTAGCAGACCACGTGTAGCAACTGATGAGCAGACAGCAAAACGATCAGCAAGCACCAAACGCACAAAAACACACAAAACACACAGACACAAGCGGCAATTGATGGCAGACGAGCCACAATTGACCGAGGCGCAACCCGAGGTACAGAGGGA
>JAUUIK010150692.1:0-23108 GCA_032270385.1 Urticina crassicornis | reverse complement strand
AGGAAAAACTTCTATACACAATACATATTATTGTTCAATACACGCTTACATGAAAATATACGAAAATGCGACGTGATATACGCGTGTATGCATAACAATGGTAATGGTAAGTGGGACAAAACCAAACACGAGACATATGTCCTATGATCTCCTATACATGAAAGGTCTAATAAGATATAAATATACCAAAACATTCACTTCGGCAGTTAGCGCAATTAGAGTCTTACTTCGTGTTCCACTATCTATTGTATTCTCGCCGGGTTAGGTTTCTTTGTATTGCAGGGTATTGTTATAACTCAAGTCTATTGTTCTCATCTTTTGTTGGGATTTAATTAAGTATACTGTGAGCTGCTACACAAAGTAAAAACCGCAAGTAGCGCCCCATATTGTAAAATTCGAAAAGCTCTGACGGGATACACACAACTAGCAAATGTGTTCCAGTTACTTGCAATGTTACATCTTTTACTCTCGCACGTTCGATATCAAGCTATACAGTAATATTTAAGATTACTAGTGCTTACTTACACTATACTGTCGCTTTTATTGTTGTATTAGTTTTCAAAAATATATATATTGGATTCGAGAAACAATCCAATGAGCTTCTGCTAAAAGGAAAGTCATACCTTGAACGTTTTAGTTATTTCGAATTCCTGCATGGGACAAACTTTTAGTGGATTCCAGATACAGGTTTAACTTACAATGTTGATGAGGGCAGCCAGGAGCGGATCCAGGATTATGAGTTACCTTTTTGTTTGAATTTTTTTAATGAGGGGGTGCAGGGGTAGATGGGACACTTTTTAGTTCCTTTCACTGTATATGAATATACTAAATTGGCGAATGAAAGGGTCACAAAATCGTTCCCGAAGGGTGTTGGGTGGGGGGGGGGGGGGGGGGTTACCCCCCCGCCCCCGTACACCCTCAGAACCCGCCCCATCCCCCTGTGTCCGCCCCTAACCTAACAGCGGGGACAACTTTCCTGGTATCCCATAATAATCAGTGAATTTAAATATAAACGAAACACAGGTAAATATCATTATTAAAATAATATACCAAATATATACCAAATATCTTTTTATTGGCCACGGAGTCCCATATTTCATTCTTCAAAACAGATTACATGCATGTATATTATTTGTATACCTTAGTATAATCATGGTAACAACACTACAATTTGAGAGCACCGCTAAAATTTGAATGATACATATACCAAGATCTAGAAAGCCCCAGAATGATATAAGAGCCTTATTTTCTCATAAACATGAATTTACATCTCCAGGACAGACTTTAAAAGACTAAATTACGCCTTTTACTTCGGGCTAAAGTTATAAGAACATGTTAAAAAATATCACGTGGCAAGATATATATGTATATGCTATGCCGACGAATCTTTATACTGATCTCTCAATCTCTAATCCTTTTTCAAGAACAACACCGCTAAATGCGAGTGAATCTTTCGGCATCAATGATGTGTCATTGTTTGGCAATATGTAATATACATGTACATACATCTTTATGTAAATATATTGCAAAGTTGTTTAAAGATCATATAAAGATCAACTTTATGCACTCACTCAAGGTACTTTATTTGCTGCCTACATTATAATTACCATATTTGTGATTTTAAATATTTTATTAATTGTTGTCTGGATTTTAATTATTTTATCGTCGTGAATGTATCAACCCAGCGCAGAAGAAAAAACAATTGCAGCATCCCCCAAAAAGTATATAATAGATTTTACATGATCAAGCGAAGGTAGCACAATATAATATTTTTACACTGAAAAATTGAATTCATTCTCATGTAAACATATTATGTTGTTCCTGTCAACCAACATGGGCGTTAATCACAAGGCGGCCATCTTGAAAAAAACCTATTGTCTTTCCCCCCTTAACCATGCTTTGAAGAGTTTTCAATCCAGGCCAAGGGGGGCAGAACAATTAATTTTATTCTCCTGGGCCCGGTTGTACGAAGGGTGGATAGCGCTCTCCAATGGATAAATCCTTATTCAGTGGATAAGTAGATGCTGTTATCCAATAAATTTATCCACTGGATAAGATTTATCCATTGGAGAGCGCTATCCACCCTTCGTACAACCGGGCTCAGGGATTAAAGATGGCCGCCGTGTGATTAAAGCCCATATGGCTGCCTTCACGTGATCGTGTAAAACCTCTATAAAGCAACAACAAGAAGATATTCCATCCCTTGTCATTTATGTTGTACAACAATTATTTTTGACGAGTTTTAGCCAATCGTGCGAATAAAAGATAAGGTAAAGCCTTAGAATTACGAATGAACTAACATGATTTAAACAACACTACATGCTTGTACTATAACTATTATTGAAATTAATTTTTTTTATAAAAAAAGTTCAATAGCATAAAATAAATTAATAGATTCTAGGTAAGTTAAAACATTGTGCAATATAAACGAGTGCTACTTGACTGACGTTTCAGACATTAGTCTTTCGTCGGAGTAAAGAGAAAATCAAAAAAAAAAACTAGAATTATTATATTTAACCCGATTTTACTGCTTAAATGTCAGCTTTTTTTGTTAAGTTTTTCTTTTTCACTTTATTTCTGATTTATGAAAACGTAAAAAATATATAAAGAAAAGAATAATTCTAACTTTAAACACTCTGCACGTTATGTTGCGTCATTCCGCCCATGCAGCCAATACTACTTACTTTAATTTTCATAGAAATATTAAGAATAATATATATACTTCTAAATTAATATATACAAATATAATTTTCTTTCATAATTATAATTAACCAGTCTTGTATGAATATATTCAAGCTTAACGTACAAGTCAAGCGTCCAAAGAATGATGTATAAAAATTACTATATAACTATAAACCCATCATGCTATGAATTCCTGGCTTTTAAACGTTATTAATTAGCGAGTCTTCAAAAACGAAAACAAATCTCTACAATAACTATACATCATCATACCTTTCAAAAACAAGCCATTACAACTAAAGTATCTAGGGCAGGCATGTTGGTGTACCTAACAATAGGAGCTAACGAGAAATCTTTTGCTAACAGTACCCTAACATGGCCGCCATGACATCAGGTGAATAACCAATGTTGATAATGATACTACGAGTATATTCAGGCATCGTAAAACAGACTAGACTACACAAGGAAACAGGATAGCAATATATTAGTTTCTTCCATAACTTTCACCAAGAAACCGTCGGTTCAGTTTCATCTGATTCAGCAACCGAGGTGGTTGCTGTATCAATTGTGGGGGAATTTGGCCTGAGGAGCCTTGAATTTTCGTTCGCGGAACAACCGTCCTCCTCCTCATCTGCTAAGAGATATCTTGACCTTCGATTCATGCCAGCTTGATTTATAGCTCTTGAAGAGGAAAATGGTGAATAGCGGCCACTCAAGAAATCAAAGTGTGGTCTCTCGAATATTGAAGTTGCAGCACCTGTCGGCCGATCAAATATCGATGATGGTCGATCAAAGTTTGAGGTTTGGTTTATGGTAGTTGCTGGATTGATTTCAATGATTGGACTATCCCATTTAGGTGACGAGTAAACCTGCGATTCGTACTCCTTTGGAAGAGACAGCAAGTGATCATCTTCCCGTGAATTAAGTGAAAGGAGAGATTGTTTTAGATCAGTCATACTGCTTTTGAGATCTTCCAGGCTATCATCACTGAACAGATCGTGAAAAGATTCCAATGACGCAAGGTAAATCTTACTTCCCTTCTCTAAGGATGGGTTAATTTCGTTATCTTCGCATACATTAGTTTCTTTTATTTCTTCAGCCTGTAGCATGATATATTCTTCTTCCTTTCGTTGTTTTCTTCGACTCACAAAGCGTTGAGCAATTGACAGAAGTTTGTCTCGTACATCTCTGGACCCATTACGGATATTCTCATAACCGGACTTGAAGTAAGCACACATGAAATCGCATAGATCAGCATCAGCAAAATCCTCCAAACTTTCTTCATCTTTTGTTTCTTCGTAGGATTCGTTGAGTATTGCGAGGAACATGTTTAAAAGTATCATTGTCATAGATACCATAAAGACAAATGTAAATATGGGACCAATGATACCGTTCGTAGATTGCAGCTCATAAAAATGCATTTCTCCACCGAGAAGCATTTGAAGTACAGAACGCAATGACTGGAAGAAGGATGAATAGGCAGTAACTGTAGCCCCAAATGCAAGGAATCCCAGCTGAGTGAATGCAAGAAGAACCGCAACAAAAATGATAAAAAAAGAGGCTATGTTTTTAGCAGCTCTGACCAAAGTCCCGGTCACCTGGCAAATACTGCGGTTGAATCTAATAAGACGCAAAAACTTTATTGTTACGACGAAAATAACCAAGGAAAGCAAGTAAATCTCTAAATCTGACCACAAGACAATATAATCTATGCTCGAGGTTTCATAAGGGTTCTCCTGGACATTCTGAACAAAGTCACTGGTGTATTTCTCTTTGAAAAAGAACATCACGATAGCTGCCACAGCGCTGGTTATCTGTACCAGTTCCATCCAGTTCCAGAATTGCTTAACATATGTGCGACCTTGGCGGTATATCTTTCCGATTTCAACAAAGAGGAAAAACAGGATCATGAGCATAAGCATAAGCTGACAAACTTGAAAAAATGACTGAAAGTTTTGATCCGATGACGAATACAATACAAGAGTCTTCACTGTTGTACGAACGTAGGTTCCACCAGTTCTAAATCTCTCATATAGGTATTTGACATGGCTAAACAGTGAGGTTGCAGGATCAAAAACGGTCACCTCAACTATTACCGCAGCAGTTTTATCGTCGATCCATTTATTTGATTCAAGATTATTTATGACGTCGATAGCTTGCCATGAATTGTAGCCAAGATCAGCAACAAAGCCTCCTCCATCGTAGGTAATCGCAAGGCCTTGAAATGGTAGTGAATTTAACGACTTTGCAGTTCGATATCTCCAGGGCTTGGGACACATACCCCATAATTCAAAAAGGGACATCGATTTGCTTATATTATGGACTGGTTTCCATCCAGGCATGTAATATTCCGTCGTGTCCTCATGCTCATGGGAGTATTTAGAAATACATCGTTTAAACATGTGGGAAAGTCTTGGGTTGTTGCTTTCAATTGAACATTTTGGTTCTGAATAGAAAGACGAAAGTCTGTTTTATTATGACTGCATTTAATAAAACTGTCAATGTATATGACTAGTCAAAATATCTAAAAGGAGAGGTACTGTCAAATTGTAAAGCGAATGAGATAATCTGACAATTCTCTGCACCATCTGGTTTCCGGCTTTTCATTAAGTTGCAGGGGGATTAGTTTGATTTAATCTCTGAAATTTACTATCAGCAGCAATGACACAGCAACCAATTGAATGATATAAAATATAACTATATCTAAATATCAAAAAATTCAAAATCACAAGCATCATTTCAAAATCAAATGATTATATAAATGATAATAGGAAAACTAACCTGGTCGCATCCTGAGCTGTTTGAGTCTTGGCATTCCTACTATAAATACCTCTCGATTACTGACAAACCCCTCGACAGAAACAAATGGCTGGCCGTTGTACCAATCAGTATCATAAAGTCCAGGAAGCAGTTTATTTTTGGTCCAGGACCAAAATTTCTGTGACGTCGATACCTAGAGAAAATTTAATTATTAATTACATAGTGTGTTAAGGTCTCAATTTACACAATCTTCCTTACTTAAAAGCACCAGAAAAACGTGGATGGTTTCATTATCAGGGGTAAAAACATTTGTATCCTGTACTTATACGTTTACGCTTACTTGTTTGATCGTTGCTAGTCTTTCGTATTGTTGCCCACAAATAATGTTTTCCTTTTTTATTTTTGTAATTATCAATAAACGTAAATGTAATCGTTCTCACCTTATCAAAACCACTGACCAGATTTTCCATTCCTTCAGTCATCTGGTATCTTGTTGATTTTCGATTTCCATAGCACACAACAGTAACAAGGATTATGAAAATCATAAAGAACATTATCTCTACTAATGTCCTAAACATTTCAATGACTTTCTTTTGATATTCTCTTTGTTTCTCGAGTTCTGCTCCTCGTGGTGCCACACAACCAGTTAGTCCTTCCTTTTTCTTGTTCGACAGAGATTCTCCCAAGACAACATCATTTTCAGGGGGTTTCTTCAGTACCAATGACAAAAGTGATGCGATTGCAACTACTTTGATTGGTTGAGTTATGATGACATCTTGGAAAAATGACACCATAATTGATGTCAGCCACTGATTTGATGTGTCTGCACCCCACATTAAACTATAAAATACTGTAAATGTAGCTGCAGCAAAGGATGTCAAGCTACACAAAATCCAGCCAAAGTATAGCACGAAGTGCGGCAGACATCCTGGTGTCTTTTTCTTCTTCTTATCTATGTCTCCACTTCCTGTTAGATTTTCGTCCTCAGGAACCTTTGCTTTGATATTTCTAAATATTGTTACAATTAAGATGTTCACAGGGATGGCAACGATGCTACTTTGTATTCCAATTTTGATCTGTGTCCAGCTCATCTTTAATGGGCCGATTCTGAAAGAGTCCTTGGGATCAGCACCGAACTGATAGAACATTGCATTTGTTACCATAGTAGTAAAAAGAAGTGACAGGCAGCAGGAAAGGCGTTGGCATCTTGTAAATGTGTTGTGAGGAGGCCTTGTAAAAACAGATAGCCAAAGATGTCCCTCTCCTAAGCTACGAGCTGTACGAGAGTAAAATAAATTCTTAAATCCTGAAAGTTCCTTCTTTTGCGCCTTCAGAATTTCTAACTCGATTTGGCCATCTCCTTTCTCGACTGCGAGCCATCTGTTACCTAGGAAGTGCCATTGTTCCCCTGTTTGTATGTCGACTACGAGAACTTGATGGAAGAACCACGCAGGACTTGCACCTGAATTGTCATGCCATATTTTGATTTTAAGCAGGTCACCCAGAGATTCAGGTAAAGTAGCAGTAAAGTTGTTAACACTGCCTCTGGCAAAGAAGTTTTTGTTAAGTTGTTTGTCCGTTAGAATAATATCATTTGACTTTCCTTCTTCGCCGAAAAGTGTAATACCAACATTCGCAGTTGTTCCGTATCCTCTCCACATACCTGTTTGGACAGATATCTGGTATAAGTATCCTTCTTGAAGATCGTCTTCTCCAATATAGACATTCGCAACAACCTGCAAAAAATTTGTAAATTATTATTTCTCTTTTTATTGTCCACATCAAGAAAATGTGACTCCCCTCCCTCTTGTATTTTCACTTTTGTCTCTTTTAGTCATTTTTACTGAATTCATCAAATAACATTTAATCCAGTGATTATGTACGTTATGTACCTTGGTCTCGTCTTTTTTATCAGCTTTCCTTGCAAACACAAGCCCTACAAAGTATAAGCCAATTAATCCACAGACTGTTGCCAGCACAACGAAGTTTCCTGTTTCACCAAGTGTTCCAAATGCTGCAAACACTTTATCGAAGTCAATAGGATTCGGCGCGACAAAAAAATCACCACCAAATGCGGAAAGGTGAGTACACAAGCAGTGAAGCTTCCCAGCAACAGATTTTGGTCCAACCTGTAGAAATGATAGGATATATATGAGAAGTGATTTTAATATTATTATAATTATTATAATTATTATAATTGTTTAATTTTAATTAGCTGTTCCAAAAGTATATACATGGACTAAAAAGATGATAGCCAATACCTTGCATCCTTCACTTGTCCACTTTGACTTCTTTTCTGACCAGTACAAGCATCCGGTTACACTTACAGACATTGTATAGTTAACATCTGTGCTAGAGTTGTACAATGGTATTATAATAAGTGGAGTTGGTGCAGGTGTAGTAGGAGGGTCTTTCACACCAACACATCCCCTCTTCATGCGACCACTGTGACTGTAGCAGTCCCTTCTTACTCGTGCAATTTTTTCTTCAATACCTGAGGGCTCCAAGGTGGGCTCACTTTGCACAGCAGTGTATCGGACTCCAATATAATGAATGCCTGTTTGTCCGGTAATTGCACTTGAGATTGTCAGAGTATCAGGATCATCAGTGCAATTATGATACCCTTTTTCATTGCTAAAGTTTCTGCAGCTCGTGTAATCGGGCATTATCTTTTTAAAATCATAAGAATCAGGTGATGGCTTTTTTGAATGACGTACGTACACTTCTAGGCTAACGCCGTCCTGTGGCTTAATCGTTACAGACACTGCGACATCATCGGATGGGATCGTTATTTGGTGGCTTCGTATATTTTTGTTGTCTTTACTAGGCTTGACAAAATACTCATTTGATGTATCATTTTCATTCTTTGGTTTTTCTTCTACTGTCTGTGGTATGAATAATTCAATAGGTTTTGACAGTCCTTTAATATCAAGCTCCTTTCCATCGCTTGTCTTTAATTTAAACTCGACAACGGAGGACTTGACATTTTGTGCACTTGGATCCCATGTAAATGGATTGTCAGTAAAAGCCAACATCTGTTGAAGACATATTAAATACATAATGAATACATTAAAAGATGCGAGGTTTATCTGATTTAAAGTACATTGGCGTCAAAGAAAGTTAAACTGTTTTTTACATCTAAAACATTGGATAAATACCTGAAAATCAAATACAAATTTAATTACCTGAGAGTCAACAGCTGGCATATCTTCTGAACTGTTTCCAAAGAGCGTTCCAACAGACGGCAATGCAACTTCGCTTTCTCCTTCACCGAGTTTTTTGTTGCCCATTTTGGAAGCCACTTGTCGGTCCAGAAGCATTGCCATGTTCTTTGTTTTGAAAACGCTTGGCTTTTCGCCAACCCTTTTTGTTGCTAGAAGACTGCCACCAACTACATTCATTAATTGTAACGTTTTCTCGGCCATTTCTTTTCCCTGTTTAAAAATATAATTGTGCCATAATGTAAAATCGAATTGCTCAATCAACTTTATCCTCTTTGCTGTATCTATTCAGCATTATCTAAAAGTTTTTAGATTTGTATTACGTAAGTGGCTCTTCCGCGACAGTTCGCTCCACTCTCATTCCACACTACGTTAATATTTACAATTCACACAACACTCAACTCATAAGTTGATTTTTACGGAGGGAGGACACAGGAGAACCCGGAGAAAACACTCGTAGGATAGGAGAGAACAACACATCACACAAACCAACGCAATTCACATATGGTGTCCGCGGAGCTTGAACCAGTGACCCGAACCTTTGGAACCACAGTGGTTATCAGCGTATCGTTATCAGCGTACGACACCCATGCTACCCATGTATTTTGATAGTTATACCGAACTTCCAAACATTCAACAATTTTTATAGTTCAGAAATATCTAGATTTCGATGTAGCCGCATCTCTATGTAACTATTCATGATGCATGCTACCTATGAATATCATAAAAATATGTAATGCAAATATCGTATATACTGCGTCAAGAAATTCCAGTTACTCTACCTTCTTTTTCTTTTCCTCGCCTTCTTTGTCTGGTTCCTTTCTATGTTTATTCACCTTTTTCTCTTCTTTGGTCTCTTTATCTTGCGCTTCATACGACGCTGCGCTCATTATGTTACCAATACCATGAAGGAGGCTTGCGCCAACTTTCTGCATAAGTTCTGGATCATCATTCTTCTGGTTAGCCATGAACAAAGCAGTATCTGATAAAAGGTTTACAGCATTTTCCTGAAAAATATGGAGTATTCTCATTGAGAAGTTATTTTTTAATGTCAACTGATAGTTCATTTTAGTTTTCTAAAATAAACACTATTTCAGGTGGCCTAACACCTTTTCTTTATTCTATATTTTATATATCATTAATTGTAAATTGTAAAATTTGGGTGGAAATAAAATATCTATCTATCTATCTATCTAAAGTTTTGGAAGAAATCAAATGAAGGCCCTGTCAGATCATTTCGTTATCTGTTCAACATCCGTTCACGAACGTTCTCGCGCACACAAATGCTAAAGCGATCTTGAAACTATTTGACGCGGATTATTTAAACAAACGGAAGCTGAACAAATGTCGAAGCCATTTGACTAGGCCTTCAAACAGCAACTTGATAGGTTTGACTAACTTGTGATTCCTGTGATATTTCATCCCTTTGACCAGTGGCCAATGCAACTACTGCAGCCACTTGAGTGACCTCATCCAAACTCTTTACTTTCACTTTGGTCATTTGATTAATGATGCCTTCTTTCAGCTTGAAATAATAACATAAGTTGAAAACTTAGCTACATACATTTTTGAATATTTTATCGTGGTATATTTAATATGCCGATATCAAGCATTGCTTCTGATCAGTCTTCACATCATAGTCATTGCCATCTCTCTATCAACTATATATGGCTGATTTGCTGAAAATTAATGGACAATTGTTTTACTTTTTTTCATGTTTTAATGTTTACTTTTTTCGGCGGTGGAGTTTTGGAAGTGAAAGGGTCCAAAATAAACACTTAGACGGGTGGTGACGTTATGAGGGAGGAGGAGGTTTAACTCCTTTCTATACCAATGAATTGCAAGGGGTTTTTACATCTGTACAACTGAATGAGAACCAAATAGTAGCTCTCAAAAGTGTTTCTACAACGATCCAAATAAAGACGTTTTGGTGTAGGTCAAGTCCCTGAGTCAGTTTTCCACAGCCTATGATTTTCATTGCTGTAGCTGAGAATATTTTCTATTTATTTATTTTTCATACCTTGTTATGATTATTTTTTGAAATAGCAAATAAGTTACGTACGTTTATAAACTTTCATAAAATCATTCACATTTTAGTCATTTAGTCACCTGAGAGACTGTTGCGTGGAACAGATAAGGACGTGATGTATTCATGTGTCATTCAGTGTAAGTTGAAGTGTTTAAAAATAGTGTATATCATAAAGTATATAGTGTATAGTATAGTGTAAAGTATAGTTAGTGTGAAATCGATGCTTGAAGGTGTGTTGCAGTTTAATATGGCACATATAGAATGTCAGTTAGCAATGCTTCTGCTTAGAGAGAGATATTTGCGTTTTTCATGTACTAAAGTTAGGTGATCATGAGACAGATGTTTTTATTCTCTCTTAATGAAATCGCTTTCACGAATTTCGTGACATGAAAAGTGAACTAATTTGGCTTTATAGATGTTCGTTTTAGTGGGATTGTTCACTGAAAAGTGACCAATCACTGCTGTAACGTTATCATGAGGTGCCACTTTTTCAAGCAGTGTGATGCAGTTTATACCAAATGAGAAAGCAAACACACAAGACTATTTAGGTGAGTTACCAACTATTGCATCTGGTTTATAGTTGTGGATCTTAGCAGATATTCGAGGTGTGAGCCGTGGGCGAGTTTAAGGTATCAGGATACGCTTAAGACCCCTAATTAATCCAATACGATCCGAATGACCTGGACCTTTCTATGAAGAACCGATTTCGGGCACTCCGAGAAAAACGCGATTATTTGTTCGGGCCCCGATTATTTATTTTGTATTTACTTAACAGAAATAATGAGTTGTCAGTACGTTGTCATTTCATCTTATCTTTTCCCAGAATTTGGAAGGTATTGTAATAATTATTCGTAATATCGAAAAATCTTTTTTTTTGTGGAAAAAATCTCTTTGAAGACATTTGTTCATATCCTGATACCTTAGGCGAAACGAATTTTATATCGCATGATGAAGCTGAATAATGAAGTGGCAGACGAAGGTGGTCGAGATGAGTTTCAAACTTTTAAGACGTGAAGCTTCATGATATGAAAGTGAGGCACCATGCCACGAATAAGAAGGTGATCGAAGATTGGCCTTGCTCTCTGGGTGTGCTTCTCTTGCCCTTTCAACTTTGTGCACATGATGTGGAAGTATATATGAAGGCATACGCCTGGACCTTTGAAATGTATCCTTCTCCGCATGGCCAAGCGGTGTACTTACTTTTTTTACACTATCCTTGGTCACTTTAAACTTTGCGCGTAATTCATTTCGAACAATATCAACCTACAGAGATAACGGTTAAAGTTTTCACTGTGTTAAGTTAAAATACAAGTCGTAAAGTTCTCTTCGTTGACTTGAAGATAAATGCTCCTACTGAATTAAAGATATTATTAATTATAATTGAGACATCAGTACATAACGTCAATTATTGTTATATCATTAAATTGTTATATGTTGACAATGATGGTAAGAATTAGATAAAGATTATGGTTAAGGTCAGAACATTTGAAGACAGAAAGAAGAAAATGGCTTGATAACAAAAACTTGGATTACCTAGATAATCAAGTATAATAGAGATAAACTTCCATTTTTTAACAGAACAGTGCAACACGATCAAATGTCTACACTAGCAAACGATGAATGAAGCAAAACGTTAGGGCTTGTAAGTATAATTAGACTCGATCTAATGGTACATGCGCAATTTTGTTTCACAACTGTTAGCACAATTACAGCACATCTAAACATGGACATTTTATAGTAGAAATTATTTCTAGTTACGACAGAAATTAGGAATGTTTTTTTTAACCATTATAACCGCAGCTGCCTTATTTTCCATTGTAAATATATCGTGTTTAGTTTATATCTATTTTTAAATATTGAAACCTGGTTGCCAATAATTTAAACGCTGATAGCAACACGAATACGAAACAAACAGTATTTGCCATGCATGAGCGAAAGACCGAGATGAGTTAGTTGGAGCAAAGGAAAGCAAAGTTTGGAATTCTTACACTGAACGCTTACCTAAGTATTCGATTACTAAAAGATATGGATAAATATATATTTCAGTTTGAAAAGAAGAGCGAAAGGAGATGTCAAGCTTTGGCTCTTTAACGCACTTTGGATTAACGATATATTATATTTGTATCTCGCATCGAGGGTTTTAGGGTTCATTTTATCGGACGAAAGTAAATCCACTTGTTCTTCTCAGATTAAAGATGGCTGCTGCGAAGTAAGGGACTCTGATACGCAGGTTTTAATACGACTCTCGTTTCCAGGACTCGAAGAAAGAAGAAGTGACTGAGTGTTTCGTTGACGTTACGTGAGTTTTTTAAGTCATTCATTCACTAGCATTTAGTTGTTTACTTTTGTTTTGTTTTTTTCCATTATGTACTCTTTATATTCATTGTGTCACTTGTACTTAACGTTAATATTTTAATATTCGTCGTCACTATAACCGTTAATACCGTTGTCATATAAAAATTTTAAAATGTTCAGCAGTAAAATCATTTAATTACGTCATGTCAGTTTTTATTGTATGCAGTTTTTATTGATCAGTTCATACTAGAGACAATTTTTCATCTGGATCGACCGCATATATTAGCTTTAAGAAAAAAAGAAAAAAAGGGAAACCATCCATTTTCACTTAATTCTTAAGGTAAAACGTCGAATCCAAATGAAGTATCTGTCTACGAACTACATCCATTTGTCTCTAGCATAAGCTGATCAGTTATATGGTAGTAATGTGAGTACATAGTTGATACTTGTTCAATAAGTTCTCCAAATCTTCCATGAAACATACCGACTGTCGGTCGCTTGCACCTATGCTTCCCTCACTCTTGTCAACCATTGACAGCACTGCATAGGCCATTTGAGTAGCTTTGCCCACATCTCCTGTTTTTAGAAGATTACCCATAGCATTGCCTTCGCCGCTTGTCAGAGATTTTAATTCATTGGAAACATCATTTGCAGCCATTGGTTTGACCTTGTGAGAATAATTTGGAGAAAAGTACGGAGTTATGGCGACGTCTACATTAACTTTAGCTCCGAGCCAAACATTGTTGACCAACTTCACCCAACTTTATTGGGTCAACATCATCGAACATTGTTGGGTCAACACGTTGGGTTCGTTTGGAAAACATGTTGGGCGATATTGGGCTAAGTTTGACTTCCGTCAAACATTTATATTCAATGTTTTTTTTATATTTTCCTTTGAAGTTAACTATACTATCTTACCGTAATAGGTATAAGATCCATCGATGAAGCCCCAAGAGAATCAATAATAAGCACTTCAATAGGAACCATATAATCCGACACAGGGTCCCCAAGGGGTAGCCTTGTGGTGATATGATTGTTAAACGTTCTTTCGATAACAACCATTCCTGTATTTGTGTGGTATCTGAGAAGGAGGTGAAAGAAGAATGAATTAACGACTGAGTCGTGTAAAGGAACAAAATGGCAAAGCTAAAATCATACAATATGATCAACAAATTTACATTTATAAATTATAAAATAAATCTTTGATTCGTGAAATAACTTTGTAAAACATAACTATGTTATTATTATTTTCTCGGATTTTTAATATAGACCTACCAGAAAAGCTTTTTTTTATTTTGCCCTGAGGAAAAGGCCAGCGCAATTGCTTTTCGGAAAATCACGTTTTCGCTTTGGACAGTTTTTTGCACCAATACACGTGCACTCCAGGACCAAATATTTAGAATTTTATTTCTAACTGATTAAAGGTTGCTGAAGTTGCTTTATATATGTTGATTCAGCAAGGTTTAGGCTTCTAATTATATCATCTATCTATAATCCCATACAAGCACCTACGGTATTGTTTTCATATTTTTCAGCCTGTCCAAATTAAAGATTAATTGGATAGTTTTCATATTAATTGGATAGTTGGATCATGACTGCCAAATTGGACTTGTCGGCCTATGGCCTCGTCCTATTTTCAGTTGGCAGTCCTCGGAATTTTTTTCATCCAATTATTTCCAAATTGGACAGCATGTAGTTCTATTACCTATAATAATAGGAGAGCGCAGTGTGACGTCATACATTGTTATGTAAAATGCAACCAGAGATCGACTGGCTCATAAAACAAAGCAAGGCGCAAAGTCTGTTGGTTGCCACAATAGCATAAACAAGACAATATTTACAAACAATGCGACCTCCTATATTGCTTAAATAAAAAATATCCCACCTGAATTCATACTGAAGTGGTAAATCTTCGTCTATGAAACCTTCACACTGAACGAAGAATTCCGTTGTGACAGCACTTCCTTCATATGGATCTGCAATACACATGGCGAAATCATCTTCTGGGTATGGCGCAGAGTTTGTAAAGAAAGTAATTTCTTCTACTTCCATAGAGCCGTCTGGCAAATATATTTCTCCTACTAATCTAAATGTATCAAAAAGAAAAAAAGTAAAATATATAAGAATGATTAAGTTAAAGCGCACCTTACCCCTAATTCAATATAGTTTTCAGTATCAATTCTACATGAAGTGAATAGTTGAATGGTGTATTATTATTATTATTATTATTATTATTATTGTTATTGTTATTATTATTTTATCGAATATTGCGTTTTCATTTGAAAGAGGTTTGTACTTCCAATATGCTAATGAGTGTGACGTCTACTAAGACATAATTATTTCACACCGTTTGATGCAATGAAGTTTTGGCTTTCACTTAGCGCACGTGTCTTCACGTGGGACTGTACATGTATTCACTGAGGTTAACCTGTTTTTTGTGCATTGCTAAGTATATAGACCCTATGCATAATGACGTGTCACTAATTTGCATAAATCAGAACATTAGTGAAGACAACTTAATCCAGAAAAAAAGCTTGTTACATGAAACAACATACCTAAATTTTGAAGTCTCTAAATAAAATTGATGCGGAGTTATAAGCTAGCATTTTAAATAATCAAACAAAACATGAAAGCTCAGTCACAATTTCTAATCGCTATAAATTTTCAGATTTGTATGCCACAGTACTGAAATGTCGCTTGATTACTAATATTAGCACGCTCTTTCAAACGATGTCTATGATGTCTACCATAACTCAGTGCAGGAAAAAGGCATTCCTCAGCCACAGCTTTATGGCAGGAGTAGGGTCTATAATGGCCGGTCTACTTACCATCTCTGGTGTTTAGAATTTATATTTTTATTTACATCATTTTTGATATTAAATAATAATAATATAATTGATGAAAAAACCCTTACTTGTAGTAAGTATCGTCATCCAGTGCATTTTCAAACCCATTTAGTTTTCCCTTGATAACAAATGAAGGGTTGTCCAGTTCTGTAAGAACCCTTCTTTCGATATCCTCCAATTCCTGCCAGTTCTCAACAGTTTTGTCAGCCTTTTTGTACAGAACCCAGTTGTATTTTTGTATTGTCTTACATGTTAAGCCTCTACATAATGATTCAATTGTCATTCGTAAGTTGGTGCTAACTTTATGGCCACAGTTTACCACGCATCTAGTAAAGTAAAATAGAGAAATCACTTTTGAAGGGTTTAGGAGTGTTATGAGTCTCAATAGAAAATTAACATTACATTACTTTAGCACAGGTCGCTCGAAGACTCGCTCGTTCGTTTTATGATACTTCACAACTCGTGAATAAAAACCGTACGGGCGCACTTTCCATGAAGTAATCTCTATTATTTCCAAGATTGCATGCAGATTGCTCGAATAATTTTCATAAGATTCGCAATGCTCTCACATAAACCGTTTGCACAATCATAAAGGAATAACTTGTATATGTATGACGATATAAAGTTAATTATTCAGCGTTATTTGTCTAATAGTGTCTGTCGTATTCAAGCAGTTATAAAATAACATTCATAGCTGTTATTAATTGTATGGGTTTAAAAATTATCATATATATGTACATAGAGATTACGTCATGGAAAGTGCGCAGTGCGGTTTCTATTTACTGATTGAAAAGTATCATAACATGGTCGAGAACGAGCGATTCCCCTTCAAGAGATGTGATTGATAGATTTCAGAACAGTGAACAAATATATATTAAACTGGTTCTCAGTGATAAAATGTTGGTGTGTATATAGAAAACAATACATGGGCGCGCGGAGATGATCGCATGATCGCAGTGAATGTGTGAGATATCGCGCTTGAACACAAGAAGATACATTTCATATCTCCAAGCATCCATGTATTATTTTGTTTATTATATAAACATTTCACTCGGATCCAGAAGTTCTTTTTAGTTCTTGTTTGATAACAGCGAAGATATCAACACGTGTTCTGATACGGTTTTTCTCAGTGGCGGAAATCCCTATAACACACTAGAGTTTATATAATAAAATGAAAGTATTAATGGAGAGGAGGTCATGTCAACAGACAAAACATAACAAAATATGACTTACCTTAATGAAACGGATATAGAAGAGTTAACTCTCAAATAATGCTCCGTTTTAGTCTGTCTAGTGTCCCTTTGTACGATAACTTGAAAGACGTAATCAGTTTTAGAAACCATAAAAGTCGGATTCACTTGTAGTAAAGGTCCACTTTTATTCATTCGTCCTGGACCATATCCAAAACAACCACCTTTGTCCCTCTTTTCGGACGAGATAGCATCAATAGCAACGCTCATATTGATGTTATCAAAGCTCTCGTCAACCCTCCGGCACAACCATGTGAAAGTCATTTTTTTATACCTAGCAAACGGTTCACTTGGATCAAAGGACCGTGTCGCATCAAGAATAACTGGACCAGTGCCTTTTACAACTTCTTTAGGTCCATCTATGTGCGCCACTAAAGGCGGTAAAGTGACATTGATAAATCCATAGTCATACGAATACGCCCCTTCTTCACCAAGCATCGACGCACTAAATTTTACGTATTGCAATCCAATGCTCCATATTCTTGCTTCTTGGGTAACTTCTGTCAATCCCATACCAAAGGTTAGAGGCGAGATAAGTTGTTTGTTTTGCATTCTAACATGAGATACTTCCCATGTGTATAATGTTTTTGATGTTGTATTACATCTTAGTTGAACTTGAGCTTTCAAAGTTATTGACTCTGTCGAATACACTACAATTGCTCCGGCTTCACTTTTGCTTATGTTGAGTTTAACTATCGGTGGTTTGCAAGCGACGTCCACTGAAACAATATGCAGAAAAATGCCTAATTAGTTTTAGTAATATAAAAACTTTATAAAACTTTGAACCACATTTATGTAGCGAAAATAATCATTTCTTTTACCACAATTGCCGGTAATCTCGCAATCTGATTGGTTGAGGCGCCGTGGTAAATGCGAGTCAAGACAACGGTGCTGACGCCAGCATGTCACGCAGTGAAAAAATAAACTAATCAGATTGCGAGAAAGTTATAGACAACGCTTGCTCTTTCTTAGCTGTCGCGCTTTGTAATGAAACATCCTTGAATTTGTTCTAAATATTGTTGTAAAAACAGATTTCCACTGGTTTTCCGTGGTGTGGACTATTATTTACCACGGTTTACTCCACACCACGGAAAAGCAGTGGAAATTTGTTAAATAGAGAGTTTTTTCTCGTGTGCTTTTAGAACTGCTAAAATGCACCCCTCCCCTTTACTTGAACTCTTAAAAGTCTTCCAAATTTCAGAACATTAGATTTGATTGTCACAAACTGCCTGCTCAAGAACCAGACATCAAAAATCCGTAAGACTTCCCCCTAAAAACAAAACGAAGAATCGTGCTACCACAGATAACACGAATATCATTTTTTTCCAAGAAAGATGACCAAAAACAATGACACCCGAGACAACATATATATTTCGATTTTGTTAAAAGTTTCTGGCAGCGTACCCAAAATGCAAATTTTTATGCTGACGAATGCAACCAAGCTTGCTAATTCACTAAAAGCTTGCTAATTCTGATCATCGAATGCATACTAAACATATTAAAACGCTCATACGCGCTACTTCTTGGGTTACAATAATTCTCAAGAGAAAGCGAAGACGGAGGCCATGTTGGATGAAACTTTTTCGAGAATTTCTTCAAACATCACAAGTGCTCTATTTCACCGGTAGAGTCATGGTCATAGCAATATATCTTCTTCGAGTGTTTCTTCCAACATCACAAGTGCTCTATTTCACCGGTAGAGTCATAGCAATATATCTTCAGAGCGCGCGTTATAATTGAGCTATATTATAATATGAGATGATGCGTGTGTCTTTAACTCTCTTGCTCCTTTAATTGCTTTTCTACAACAAATTTGGAATTGCACTTACATGGATACGTGACTTTCATTGCATTTGATTGGAATAGCCCTTCCTCTTGGATTTCACCCTTAAGTTTTGTTGTGATAAAGTGAACAGCTTTCTCGATACAAATTATTCTCAATTCTGCCACGAGGTTTACTTCACCGTATTCAGATTTTTCAGGACTGTTAAAAACAAACATAAAATATACAAGAAATGATTAACAGTTATTCAAGTCGAAAGGCATATATAGATCATTTTACAGTTCCCATCAAAGCGAGGATTGGATCCAGTAACCATGCAGGGATATAGAGACTTGTGAATAATTACTAAATGTGTTAAAATATATAGGTCTCTATTATTGCAAGGTCAACTCCATCGTCGCTTGCAATATATACTTTCGATATATTAAATATTCTGCTTAACTTATATAGACTTTTTCATTTTTCCACTTTTGTTCTTTATTTTACGATATGAAGATGTAGAGCTACCCTGTAGATATGCTTCAATAAATCGTTATTATTATTATTATTATTATTATTATTATTATTATTACTTCGAGGCTGTAAAGCTGTCAAGCTGTCAAGCTGAACACCAAAGAAATATCTTTTCATTCCCTTGGGTCGCAGTATGATTTCCTCTTGTTTTTAGTAGACAGCCTCGGATTGAAGTTAGAATTTCAATACATCGAAAAAGGCCTATCAGCTACCTTTCAAGATGACGCAGGGAACAGTACAATGGTTTATTGTATGAACATTGAACGAAAACAAATAATTAACCAAATAAGAATTATTTAAGTGTGCCGTAGCTGTACCTACCTAAATCTTTCTAATTCTGCCCCAAGGAATCCTTTCTTATTTTGTAGTTTAAAGTTCACCTAAATAAGACAAGTTAATAGACCCGGCATTCAGCTTGCGTCAATGTTTTTTATTTTATAATTGACAACATGACCATTCCCTTGGGCATTATTTCTTTTATTTCTTCT
This sequence comes from Urticina crassicornis, assembly GCA_032270385.1. Classification (NCBI taxonomy): domain Eukaryota; kingdom Metazoa; phylum Cnidaria; class Anthozoa; order Actiniaria; family Actiniidae; genus Urticina; species Urticina crassicornis. The sequence continues at coordinate 3,244 of JAUUIK010150692.1, read as the reverse complement.
TAATGGTTTAGAAGATGCGTTGACATCAAAATAGCTCAAATAAATAATTTTATTTCAGAGACATTTGAAATGGGTAAACAATGAATATTCCTTTTTATTTTATTCTTGTCCAGAATCCTGTGAGATCGCGCGCATATTTATTTTTATCTTATTCTGGTCCGTAATCCTTTGAGATCGCGCGCATATTTCTTTTTATTTTATTCTGGTCCGTAATCCTATGAGATCGCGCGCATATTATTTTAATGTTATTCTGGTCCGTAATCCTATGAGATCGCGCGCACATTTCTTTATATTTTATTCTGGTCCGTAATCCTATGAGATCGCGCGCATATTTCTTCTTATTTTAATTTATTCTGATCCGGAATCCTATGTTATCGCGCCCTCTGATTTGCTGGTAACTGGTCCTGTTTTTCCCACCTGGATCTGCTCATCTTGTCTCATCGACACAAATCAAGACAGGGAAACGCTTTTATTCACCGGCTTTAGTCGGTCCTTATAGAGATTAATTTGCCTTCGGTCTTGAAAACAGCCCTTGGCCTGCGGCCGCTGTCCATAAATTGAAGACCTCGGGCAATTAACGTTTTTCTCTATACTGACCTCCCAACTGGTAAATACCATATGTCCTAATAAAATACGATTTGTATGATCACATATGAAGAGACATAATGACCTGTCTTTGCATTAACTAGTCAGTATATACTGATTCAACGTTTACCTCCATCACTGTGTCGTCTTTCATCGTTTTGTAGGTTGAATCATCGGGATTAAGATAATTCGTGGTAAAATAAACGTCGGCAATCATCAGCGAAACAATAAAGTAGTAATCTGAAGAACAAGTAGATAAATAAATACTAGAACAAATAGAATGTCGATATTTGTTGACAGTTATACCCGATTATGAGCTAGAAATCTTTTTATTTTGCTGAAATAACTCTTACCATTTCTATACACTAGTTTCTTATCATCCATAATGCATTTTCGTTTTGGCTCATTTATCAGCCGTTCTGAAGGGCACTGTGCTGGGTACTTCATATATGGTCTATCATTTTGTACTTTACTGTAAACGTATATGGACATTATATATATATTTTTTTATTTGTACACATAAAACCCAACCCTAAACCTAACCTCAAGAAAGGTACAACATAGAATTCTAAAATATTCAGTAAAAACGTCAAGTACAGTAAAATAAATGAAATACCATATATGAAGTATTTTCCTGCACTGCATAAATAAAATAGTTTTTCATTTCTCAAGGGAAAATTTCATGTGCAATGAAGGACAACAAATTGAGTTGTATTGATCGCTTTGCACTTCAATCCGCTGATAAGACACTAGTGAATTCAGATTTGTCTAAAGAGCAAGACCCTGTTCACATGAAGGTACGGTGTCTCTAGCGTCAGGGCCAAGTCTTTTCTTTTCTTTCCCCTTGGGACACCAAAAACAAAAATGTTCGCCCCAGGTGCTTGGGTAATCTTCATGTAAACGGGGCCTAAAGCCACCTTTCGCTTTTGTACATAAGAATTAGCGCTATAGGAATACTTGTACATTACTTTACAGCAAGCGTTAGTTTCTTTACCTGGCTTGCATCCATACAGCTCCATTCTCAATGCAAAATTGTTATGGAAATCAGTTGGCATTAACATGACACTCTTTACAATCGTCGGTATTGGCACTTCGTTACGCTTTATCGCATTCCAGTTTGTATTTCCAGTAAACATCTAAAAACGAAGGCAATAATAGGTCATATACATACATACATACATAATCTTTATTAAATTGTCTAGTCGTTCTAGCGCCTACATTGCACTATTTGGGGACACAAACTAAAACTTAGATAACTTAAAATTATAAATATATACATTCACAAAATGACAGCGGACAGTAAATACATCATATTATAGATACGTTGGAAATGAGAGAATCTCAAAAATGATTTAGAGTATACGATTTTATCTATAAGGTGGGGAATTTGGTTGAAGGTGTGTCTTAAAGATGCATAGAAACCCTTAGTTATACACTCTATTTCAAAAAGGTTATCAGAGCGATAGGATACAGGTCATAGGTCATATCAAGACTGCAATGCATTATGGACCTCAAAATGTATATATCTTATGGTTTCCTTGGCCAAATGTCGAACAAATATGAAAAACTTTTTGAAAAAAACATTTTGTTAGATATTGTTCGTGTTGGGCTTTATTTGACTGTTTCTAAATTCTAAATTTAATGTACTTGTAATACTGACCCACAACACATTTTGGTCGTGGAATGAAGTATGTCCTATGTTTTATCGCTCTAAAAACCTTTTTTGAAATAGGTGTGTTTTTAACAAAAATAGCTTATCCAAAGATTCAGCTTTTTCGATGACACTCGCTTATTATACAAGGATCCAGTCGTTCAAATGTAAACATGTGACGTAGACATAGTTTGGATACAACTAGTAAAGGAAATCAGTAGTATCCATAATAACTTATATAATAGCAACACCAAGCTTCCTTTTAAATAGGGACATTTATCAACTTTTCTGAACATTCTTTCGAACACAGATTTTTTTTTTCATAGCAAACGCGCCAACAATTAATACCATACTCAAACCAGTTAACGACAATGTTACTCGATCATGAAGCTCGATAATAATTTTCCTTCAAACGACTGGTTCATCATCTTTGAATTCGAACACTATATGAAAATAAACGCAACGATTCTTGATAGCAAAATTTAAATCACTTGGCTGAAAACAGTTAATTTTGATAGCCAAACCAACTCCGATGTTCAGCCGAGCTAAAGCAACGAGACACCGCCCGAATTTCGCGAAGATAACAGACAGAAGACTTTTCCCGTGTTTACATAGCCTGATGTAGAGACGAGGGGAAGTTTGGGAGAAACCGAGAGCTGTTGTGTGCAACCGAGCCGCATGCGACTTTTTAAAAATACACTAAACCATTCGCCTTATGACGTCGTGATACCACTACTACCAGCATGTATTCAAGAGTTTTAACTCCTCTGAGATTACCAAGATAATGGGGGGTGGGGGGATTAGAATAACAAACTAAACTACGAAAAGGATTCTGGTTATAGTGGTATCACGACGTCATAAGGGGAACGGCTCATCGCGACTCATGATTGATTTAAATTTGATCTGTAAAACTTAAAAATCCTTCTATTCTCTTTCACTTCGTTCAGCCGAATAGAAAACATTTCTATTACTAAGCAATGAGGACACAATGATGTGGAGGGAGCCGAC
>JAUUIK010150248.1:0-12226 GCA_032270385.1 Urticina crassicornis | reverse complement strand
TTTGTTGGGGTTTTCATTAAAAGCTTTCGTGCTATAAAGAGTTGAATGCACACCGGTCGCTAGGGGTACCCTGATACATTAAATAATTATAAGAATAGTTAACTATTTAAATAGCTTGAAAAATAGAAACGTTATTCAAAGCCTTATGAATACTGGTAAAAAAAGAGACTTTGATGTGTGTCTATTTGTGATAATAACACGAAATCGATCGTATTAGACAAACTTTTCCAAATTGTAAATGTTGTCTTTGCCGAGTGTCCTTAGTTTTTCTTAGTTTTTATCCCAAGTTTTTAAATTCTTTTAAAAGCTATTGTTGTTATCTATGTAAACCTGATGCCGAGACTATTTTCCGGTTTCACGTAACGTCATAGCCGCCATGTTGGTGGACGTTAAACGATTTTTCATTAGCTTCCAGTTGTTATATCATCCAACATTGCCGCCATATGTTTGTCTCCACATTCTCTTGAGAACGATTGAAACCCAGAAATAGTCATTATTTCAATATATTTTTTGTATTTGTGATAATAACCACTGAATATCTTACCCTTGCATCTTCATCACCAGTAACATTTATTGGTACTTGTCCTTGAAGCCACGAGTTTCCTTGTTCTGTACTTAATTCCCAGATTTTAACAGTAGAACGAGAAGTGACTCCCTTAAGGTACACGTTGAGCGATCCAATACCACTTCCTCTCATATGGTAGTAAAATGTAACGCAAGTGGTATTGACTGGTAACACAGGACTTATTAGCTTTGCTCTTGCCCCTGTGTCACCTGTAGATACCTCGGTATACATATAGTACCCTAAAACATAGTATATGAACATTCGTAAATCCAACTGATTTACGCCTCTTGTAGAAACTGGGCCTCAATAACAGGACTAGGATATGTTAATACGTATACGGTTTTACAATATTTATATTACTTATCGACTCGATCTACATACTCACCTACCCGCCGACCTATCTGTGGCCAGCAATACCCACTTCTACCGATACCGAAACCTACCAATGCCTACCCTGTCACGACCTACCCTATATACGTACTTACATATTTACGTACCTACTTAATATATCTACTTACTCACCTACCTACCTTTCTTACGTGGAACAACTAAGAACTCGCGTTAATTTACCTTTTCTACTTTGGTCACGAAGAGGTCCTGTGCCTGAGGAGGGTGTGGGCCCTCTCTTTCTCGTCCAATCAAATTCACTGGTAGATTTGTCTCCATTCTGATAACCACAAATACCGTATTCAAATGTACAACTCCCAGTGGAGGTTGTCCGCCTTGAATCTAAATGTAATAAATTGATAAATGAAATGTATTTTTCATATATTTAACATATGAGTACTACAATTACTTATCCAAACGTCTTGAACAAAACTCGTACCTTTATTTTCAAATATTATTAGTGTAATAATATCAATTTGTTGAAAATTCTCACTTTTTTTTAGATTTTAAGCGGAAGCTTATGTCATGATCAGAGAACTAAAACAAATAGTAGCACCATTCTTGTTCAAAAAGTGTTTTGTAGAATAGTGTTTACCAGATATCGATTTGAAGCTCATGATCATCATGACCACGCTTATTTTTTATTGATGTATGTTGTTCATAATTTTATTCTGCTGTGGTCTTTCAAATGGCGTAGGTTTTGTTTGTGGGAAATATTTACTCAAGTAAAGCAAACAATTTTGGTTTAAGGAATAAGATGGACATAAGGATATTAACGAATTAATTCCATACACAAATAAAAAAATAAAAAATAAATAAATGAATCAACCAGACAACCAATTAATCAATAATCATATTCTAATGAGCTGTTTACCTAATTGACAAATAACTCCAGCATCCTCGTAATGATCACAGTTATTGTTTCCCCAACCACCATGACTACATTGATCAATCGAAGTCTCACTTCCACTGCACCTCACGTCGTCCAACCATATAGTACCGACTCCTCTTCCATACATTTTCGATTTGGTGGTCCTCACTGCTCCAGAGAAGCCGAGCATTTTACACACAACATTTGCGTCAGCTATGTCCCATAAGTCGTCACAAATCGTACCCCATATTCTGTTGTGATAAACTTCGACTCGCCCTTCATAGTTGGCGGGTCCATTGACAAGACGAACTGAGTTTTCTGTACGAGATTGGAAAATATTTTCAGAATGGTATATTTTAGATTTCCATCGACTTGGTATTCAAGCATTTGTACAAAAGTAGGGGTGGAATTAACCTTGCAATGACATTTCGGCTTTTGTCATTACAAGAGGGATTAAGTTTTCGCTTTGATGCAATGACTTCTCATTGTCTTTCAAAGCTTCCTTTCAAAGGAAGAGACAAGCAGACAGACAGGCAAGGAAAATAAGCAAACACAAATAAAGGAATTTTAAAAGATTTTAAAAGGATTTTTAAAGGATTTTGTCTTCTTTTATCATCTGTTTTTCAATGTTATCATATACACCTTTGATTGTTGGTACAGTTGGTACAATGGGACCAGTTGTAGGACTAGAGGACGGAGGTAGAGACCAACAAGACGCGTAAGAAGTAGATATGTCATCAATAGCAATGCCACCTGTGAATTCGTCTCCATTGATAGCCTCAAACACAATCTATGGAAAGAATAGGTAGATATTTCATACATGGTACATCATTTTGTACTTTGATGTAAATGTACATGGCAACATATTTTTATTTTATTTTTGCACACATAAAACATAGCCCTAACCCCAACCGTAACCCTAAATCTAACCGGCCACGAGAAAGGTATAACATTGAGTCAAATCAGTAGATGAAGAGCCACTCTGTGGAAATGCCACTGCAAATTGCTATTTATTTATTTATTTAATTTATCTATTGTTTAAAAATGTTCTACAGCACAGTACAAACTGGTTAACCATATATGAAGTATTCACAGAAACAAAATACTATAAAACGAAGGACATGAAAATTGTACGAAAGTTGGCTCAGTTGTTTGAGCATCTGTCTGTCCTGCGGGAGGTCGTGGTTCGACGTTTGGCCGCACCAACACTCAGCTGGGTCTTTCTAACATCAGCATGAAATAACTAACATTTGAAAATGGTTAATTCCTGACTCAGATGACCACGAAAAATGGCGGTCCCGTCTCAACTAGAGACGCTAAAACATAGAGTGCCACGAGCCCTTAAATAGAGTTGATTATTATCATTATACCATACATAATATAATACTTACACTGAAATTGGAGTATAGAGCATCCTGACCAAGGGCCAGTTTTGATTTGTACCATCGGTTACCTTGGTTACCAGTTAGTTGAAGAAGTTGTGTGTAGTTACCTTGTATCAACTTGTATACGTTGAGTCTACCGATTTGGGAGCCAAACATGTAATAGTAAAAGCTAAGACAGGACATATTGTAGAGAGGTGGACTAACAAGTTGGGCCACGGCTCCTACTGATACACCGTCTGCGTGCAAGTAGCTACCTAATATGGAAGATCAGTGTGAAATGATATAAGTCTAACATACCACCATGTTCGTTACTGAGCCCTTTACATTTATCTATGATAACCGTGATCTTTGACTTTACTTTGGAGAAGTAAAACATCGTATGATATGGCATATGGTGCGGTCACGAACTATTGGTGACATCTATTTTATTGATCACAATATCACTGGGAAATCAAATGAAGATGAAAGAAGACGGCATGGTCTCACCAAACGAACAGCACATTCCTGTAGTAAGGCGTTCAACAACATAATCTGCTGTAATCCTATCGTTAAAGGAAATATCGACGTGGTTGCTAATGTCCCTGTCATGATTACTGCTGTGATATTGGTTGTTACTGTAATCATTTTCTTGATCATAAACGTGATCAACACTAATTTATAAAATATGTAAGCTATAACATGCGCTGTGATTGATTGGAATGTTGCAACATATATGTAAATATCAGAAAACAGATATTTTCTGATTTTTATAATTATTTTGATCGTTGACGTGACTGTTACAACGATCCTGAACTTGACAATTGACCCGCATTGACCATTATAAATGAGACCAAGTGAACTATGGGGTACTACTAGTTAACGACGACTTGACAACAAGAAACAGATGATGGCAAACAACTTCTAACGAATAACCTTTATCTTAACTGTTTTCTCTCTCTGGTACTGAACTGATACTTACAATTATACTGATACTGATACTAAACTTGACTCGACTGATACTGAATACTGAACTTACTTGCAAAACTACTCAACTACAACTACAACTATGACTACAACGGTTACAAAACTGCTGACGCGACGAAAACTGACGAAAACTTTAATTCGCCATACTCATTTGAAAGTGCGCGCGCTTAAAACGATAGTGAAATCAATTAACTAATATACGCCTTCTGTCCACCTGGCTACACCATAATAATGATTAACAGCGCGACTCCTAAAATGTATGACCACATGTTTCAAGCATGCGTTGAAAATTGCACAACTAAACGTAAACTTTCCAGCGTGTGAATTTCAAACATAGAATGTTTCCGTTTTGGAGCTAAATTATAATATATATTGGTCAAAAGTATGCAAACACATAAATATTTTGGGCGTCGTGTTATAAAATGAATTATCAAATTGTAACTGTCATCGGTAGTGATACAGAAACTTGTTGTTTCTAGAGTTCTGATGTCATAAAATACTCCCATCCTGCAATTAAGAACTTACCAAGTCCCGTGGTATGGTCTTTGGTAGGTCCTGCAGTACTTATCAATGTATCTATGTCTACTCTTTCCCAATCAAAACTATTATTTCTAGAGTTTTGGTAACTGCACCAAGTGCGGTCAAACGTACAGCTACCCATACCTAAAGACATAGTCAAAACAAACTAGTTGAAACACGTGTAATGATCAAAAAATGGATAAATAAATGGAAGAATAATATTTATTAGAAATTATTACAATCGATTTCAATAAAAAATGTTACCCTCGATAATAGCATCTTTCGGCTTTGCTATTACAGGACGAAAAGTACAACGATCTGGCATCATTCTAACATCATCAATACCGACGCTAGCCCTGCTAGACGCTCCAACTACAGCTTGGAAGAATATCTTAAGAAGACAGAAATACGTTTACTTAAGATTAGCAAACAAAGATAGTCTTTATAACACGACGCCGAAATGTATGACCACTTTTAATGTACTCGCATACTTTAGGCACGAGTATCGGCTACAAAACGTACACATTCCAGGGTAAAACTGATTATTTTGTGCCATATTTGGACAACAATTGACAGTTCCTGAATTTCCGCGGTGAAATATGTACGTTTGGCAGCCAAAGTCTCGTGCCCAAAGTATGCGAACACAATTCGGCGTTGCGCCGAAGCTATACCTGGTTGACGAAGAATAGATAGACCAGTTTCATTATCTTGAAAGATAATCAGGCTGTTGTATGATAGCGAGGCAAGTCTCCATCATTGCAAACTCAACTCCAGCTTTGCTTTGACGCCAAAGTCTGAGGGCATTTGGTCTATTTTCATTTTATGTTTGCGTATACGAACAAATCCCTTTTCTTACCTGCACGGTTTCATTGCCAGTAGCCTCGATAGGAACCGTGGCGAAATTCCAAGCGTTAGCAATGTTTCCAAACAGCGACCACACCTTCGTAGGAGCATTGTCCCCTATCTTCACAAGAACCTCAAGACCTCCAATGTCATTGCCATTCATAAAAGAGTAGAACTTTAGGCAAGATACATTTGTAAAAACAGGACTGACAAGACGAGCAAGGTTGTCTGTTTGTACGCTTCGTTGTCGTGGCCTGGTATACATGTAAAATCCTAAAAACAAAATATTTAAAGATACAAACTAGAACATTCAGCTTGTCTCATTAAAAATCTTTCGGGAATGAGATTTTTTGTTTAAATTATTCCATATCAATATGGAGAGGCGTTAACAAGAAAGAAAATAACCAATGCTCAATAGAGAGTATCGAAGTGATGACGTCACAATTAATGGAAACAACACTTTTCTTGAATTATTATATAAAGTCATTTTTCTGATAGAACTAGCTAAATGATGACTTCACACAAAAATGTAGATAACTAGAGCGAAATTACCGCCGTATAAAGTCTGTTATTTTCGTCTGGATCCTAATGCTTTTAAAACAAGGCAAAAATGACAGACTTTGTATGTATTTTAAGCTTCACTTGTCAAGTGTTTTCACATCTATCTGGGATAGTGATATGAAATGTTGTCCTTATACTAATTAAACTACCCTCTATCAAACGTTACAATTAACTCATTCAAAAGTTACAACTAATACAACACTTCGCAGCACGAGTAATAACCGGGACTAGGAAATTTGATCACATTTCTCCAATACTGAGAGAACTTAGGTGGTTATCAATAGATCGCCTCCTACGCCTACGCGACGTTACTATGATGTATAAATGTTTAAACCAAATGGCTCCAGAATACCTCATTCAGAAACTAACAAAGATATCAGAAACTCACTCATACAATACAAGAACAAAGAACAACAACAACATGCCGTGGTGTCGTACTAAAGCGAGTCAACGCTCCCTCTTCTTTCATGGTCCCAAATCTTGGAACTCTCTTCCTGACGCAGTCAAAAACTACACTAACATCCGTTGCAGCAATTAAGCTCTTTTAGGTTGCCCAAATTCTACAAAATACGTAACTATAGAGATTCTGTACGATCACTTTATGACAGCCGTGTTGGATGGAAGGAAACATATTTTTAAATGAGAATGAGTTCGATTCCTCAAGGGAAAGAGACTATATTTTTGTGCCATCCAACATGGCTGCCTTCACGTGATTATGCAAAACCTCTATATTCAGAGAATTAAGTTAAATCGTTTATGCAAAATACGATATTGATCTGCCTAAAATATGCTCATTCTAAGGTATACGAAGTATTATTTAAAATCCAAGATTATTTTTTAATTTTTTATGGCTTACGGGTCTGGAAACAATGTCTAAAAACACTGACGAGAATTTTAAATGGATTCTCACACTTATTTAGATATTCATGAATCAGAGGACAATGACGTAAAATCTAAACATGAACATTGAAGCACAAGAACGTAAAGCACAAAGAACGTAAAGCACAAAGAACGTGTGACTAAGAACTTATTATACACAAAGCCTAAAGTTGTTTCAAGTCAGAATATTCAATTAGCAGTACAGTCGTTCAGTCGAGACAACATGGCTGGCATCGAAAGGGCTGAAGAGAATCTAAAACAGCGCTTGAACATCAAACGAGTAGTTCCATGGGATGAACACAGATTATAAGAAATGCTGGGACGTCCGTATATGTGAAAAATGTAATTAAGAAAGGTAGAAAAAGTCACAGAAATCAGTTGTAAGCGAATCTAATAAAAAAATTTCAAGAACTACCAGCCGAAGGTTGAACTTCGTATCCATGTGGAAAAGACTATGTGACGAATATTCAGCTGTTAAAAAGAGACATATGGAGAGCAATGGACGAGCTAATTTAAGCCCATAATAAAAACTCGTAAGTAATTTATTTCTCTGTGTTTGGTTTCGCTATTATGAATACATAAGTACCATGAAGTATATAGAGTGAATTTTGAATTTCATTTAAGTGAAGCTTTCATTCGGTTTTAAATGTTCTTGGTTTGCATGTGACGTCATCGTCGCCATCTTGTTTGACTTTAACAAAATATTTCTCGTTGGCGATCGTTCTAGTTCGTTGGTTTCTTTTGTTATATCAGTTTTTATTCTATATTTATTCCCTTAGGAATTATTGTAAACCAAGAAGTTGATGTTTCCCCTGATTTCACAATACTATTGAAACTGGTATACTTAGGGTCGAATTAGAAAATATTATCTTAGCTTGTTGACATATTTTAACCCTAATGTAAACAAAGTTTGATCAACATATTGTACTTTCGAACCAGGTCTTATTTCCCAGATTGATTGCGATATATTTTTATGTATCAGCATTAATACAAAAAATGTGAATTGTTATTTTTGGAATGAGTGTGATTTCTTTTGTTTTATTTTCTAACTTTTAGAATTTAATCATATATCGGAAATGTCATTTTTTAAATATCTTATTATGCTTATGGTGTTTTTCTTTCGCGGACATTTTGCGAGGGTGCTCCTTCATAAATTATGAAGGGAAGTCACAATTTTTGGTTTCAAGTTTTGGGGGATTTACAAATTGCAAAGCGGGTGAAAATTAGTATTACTACCCCCACCCCTCCCCACTAAATAATGACAAGGTTAAAGTCATAATCTACATTCAGCCTTAGCTGAAGCAAAAAGTACACATTACATTTTTGCATTTTTCTAGTAGGTTCATGAGTAATTCTAATTTAAATATCTGTAAGAATTTTGGAATTTGATTGGTTGACCTTGACTTTCTTCTGAAGATCACGTCCGTTGGTTCGGTTACGTACCTTTTCCTGTCGTATGATCTCCTTTTGGTCCACGAAGAACTACTTGGTAAGGAACCTTCCTTGTGTAGGAAGAGGGCGGTCTGAAATGATGCCAAGGGCCAAATCTACCTATTACATGAAAATATGGTGAGCCAACTAGACTAGGCCGACACTTTTGATTGGATCTCTGTTATGTGGTTTATTACACGTATTGCGAGAATTTCATGGATAAATCTCATGGATAATTAGTATAAATGTCAAGGTTTTCACATGTGAAAAACAACAAAATAGCAATACGGCAATATATGTAAGCTAAACACCGTCTGCCAACCAAAATTAACAATATATTTTGACCTTGCCTTGTTTTCGCAGCCAATCGATCCCTGGTTGGCATTTTACATAACAATAGATACGTCACGGTACGCCCTCCTACATAAAGGAGATCTACTCAACTGAAGTTTCAGTCGTTATGCCCTGTCCAAACGAGCCCAACATTGTTACTAGGCAACATTACACAACTTTGACTTCGGTCAAACATTCAGCACAACATCGTCCAACATTTGTTTTGTTCTCGTCTAATGAGCCATGATTTCTTTTTGCTTTCGTGTTTAATGTACCATATTTGATTTATGTACGCGTTATAGACAAAACAGATGTTGGACGATGTTGCATTTGTTTGGACACTCCGTCCAACATCACCCAACGATGACGTGTTCAATAATATTGGGTGACTTTACATTCGTTTGGATGGGTCTTTACTTCTTTGTCTGAGCAAAGAGCAAAAAAAGATCTGAAGCTCGTGAAAACCAAATAAAAATGTAACTATTTTATATTCGTCTACCGAACTTCGATATATTTGATTAAGCATCAAATCTGGTAGCCATATAATCAAGCCTTTCATTAGATCGCTAAGATCGTCGCCATTGTTTCAATCGATAAACAAAAGTAAAGCGATACGATATCAGCGTTCATATTGAAACATTGCTCGTGACGTGGCGATCACAACAAAAGTGTCCATTCCTCGGTTTCATGTGAAGTCATAGTCGCCATGTTGGTGGCATTAACAAAATATTTCTCATTAGCTCATCTTTTGTTTATGGTACCAACATGGCCACCCTGTCTTTGTCTTCACATTCCCCTGGGAACGATTGCAAACCAATAATTGGCTTTCCGTATATAAAAGATAAATACTATTTATACTAATAGATAATAGATAATAATTTATAATAAATACTATTTTTATTATTTAATTGAATTAAATAAATTGCCGTGTATTTCTCACTCATGCATACATGCACATATGATACCTGCAATAGCATTTTATTGTTTTTTAAATTTGTTTTTGGTATCTATATGCTCGTCTAGTTAGTAATAAGATCTATATCATATTGCATACCGTAAAATGGCCTAAATGGTCTTCGCGGCCGCCAAATTCTTGTTATACGGAACCTTGTAACGGATTCAGCCGCATCGCGAAGTCGTATCCAGTCGAAGTCATCAGTTCCAGATTGATCATTTACAAACCCACATAATCCATTGTCAAATGGACAGTATCGCTGAGTTTGACCTAAGAAAAACATATGTAAGTCTTATAAATAAGTAATGCCGCCTAAGGAGGATAGGGGCAACGCCGATCTTATTTGTTTTAGTCTGAGTTAAGGTTTCAAGATATGTTTTGAAAGACTGAGATTTGTTTCGAAAAAAAAGTGTCGATATTTTTAATACTTATTATAATACCTTCCAAATCCTGGGGAAAAAACAGATAACATGACAGTTTATTGACAGATACGAGCACATTTGGTGTAAGGTAATTATACAGATGGCAGCTTGCATTGTTGGTTCGAACAAAAAAGCGTTTTTTTCTCTTTATTAAAATTAAAGAAAGGTAATATAAAACGCGTTACTCCCTCTCTCAACATTAGTTCGATGTTAGTTGTAAGTATAGTTACCTTTTACGAAAACACAAAGTCCAACAATAAATAACAGACAAGCAGCTAAAGTATTGCGAACAGCCATCTAGAAATCAAATAGAAACATAATTGAATTAATTTTTTTTTTCCTTGAAATCATGTTGATTAAGCAAAGTTTCTTCATGGCTATACAATCAAATTATTAACCAATTTGAAGTTGAGGAAGACAATAGACCATTTCACAGTTCCGTTCGCCATCTTGAAAGGTAGCCAAGCCTTTGCCCGAAAACGAGGATAGAGTTGACCATATAATGATAGACTTGTGAAATTCAACTTCATCCTCGCTTTGATGCAAAGGCTTGGTTACCTTTCACGATGGCAATGTGAAATGGCATTATATAAATATTAATGTGATTGAAGTTTGGGTTAATTCCTTGGTCAGATCACATTAACTTTTTCACTCGGTCTCAATAACAGACATTCCTTGAACACACGTATTTTTAGCTGGGAGTTTTTGCCAAGACTTGGCAAACCATGACCTACCCAAAGTATACTACACCGTTAAGTACATAGCGAAGTAGAAGTACACAGGCGAAATATGGGTATGTGTGTGTAGCTTACTGCATAAAGGGAAATATAGGGTATATGATTATTAGGCATATCACCGCATGAGTGATCTTTTTCCATTTTTCCATTACTCCATTTTTCCGTTTCCTGTTATTTGCAAACGCTTTGAGTTCACTTATTTGTGAGTTGAGTTTGTTGTTTGTTCTCTCCCTTGCTTCGAGGGTTTTTATCCGGGTTCTCCGGTTTTCCTCCCTCCGTAAAAGTCAACATTGCTAAATTCTAATTCGATCTTGAATCGAGGACCAGATTGGAAACAAGCCTCTGGGCTCTGCCTCTGCCTCTGGCTTTATCTGCTATTCCCGTAAAACAAAGCCATTTATCTTTATTTATTTTATTTTATTTATTCAGTCTTCTATTCATTTTGTAAAAAGTCACCCAAAAAAACACCCTAAATCACCTATTCAAGTCGGTTACTTGAGATGCACCGGTGCAAGCAGTGTATTCAGACTCGTTGTGGCTTTTCTTCACATCTATTTCCAAAAAAGGTTGGAAAAAAACAGGGGCTACTAGGTCGTCATACCAAGACCCAGATGCATTGTTGGCCACAAAAATGACCTTATTCAACGGCTTAAAGGAGCACTTGGATGAAAACGCCCCAATTTTTGAAAGTCCGAATAATTCAAATATTTGAGGATAATATAACTCAATTATGATTATGAAAACTAGATTGGCAACAATTTTAGCTTGGGAGCCACTTGCAGTTGAGCAATTTTGGTTTAAAAGCTAAAAGAACAATAGGGTTGAGTAAATGACGTCATTTACTTTTAATTTAGATGCTACAAATAATTTGATAATTTTTATTCGCCACTTTTGACTTTGAAGAAAATATGTTGCTTGGCTACTTTAACCAAATTACAAGTCATTTCCAATTTTCATCGATTTTCATCCAAGTGCCCCTTTAAGAGTTTTAATTTCCCAGCCAAATGTCGTAGGCTTGTTAAATAATATAAATGTTATCCTCGATATCCAATCCTGATTTTGGTTTTCTTTGCATTTTATTCAAAAAGAAAAAAATCAAAACAAACTCTAACGCACAACGACCGCTATCTTTTGTTCTATTCAAAACAACCTTTTAAAAAATTGCAATTGACGGTACCGAAAAAATCTGAGATGGCGACTGGTACTTTTCCATTATTCTTTGTTGGTGAAAACACTTTATTCCTTGGCGGGCTACCTGTGGGCCGCCAAGTGTAAGAAAGGGTGCATTTTTTTACTTTGTGGGCTACCTGCGGTGCCCACCAAGGTTTAAAACGCCTTTGGTTTGTTTTTTACTTGGTGGGCTACCTGCGGTGCC